>BLKR01000091.1:115565-358065 GCA_011170035.1 Teleogryllus occipitalis | reverse complement strand
TGTAGTAAAATTAAGATTTAGTTTAAGGACGCGGTAGTATTGTTATTGAAAACCCCATACATACATTCATGTCAATTTAGTAGGAAATTAGCAAGTACGTTAGTGTGTGCAAACATGTGTGTGTATATGTGTGGGACCTATGCAATATTCTTGTATACCAAAGAAAATGTTACGCTCATAATTTCATAATGCACACAGGATATTTGTAATTTCTTAACAATATATTTTGTGTAAAATAATGTGTTCACTGCCAATTCATTGCATTGTATGTTTTGTATCTATAAAGCTAACTTGTGTGTTTATTGTAGAGTGAAATGTGCAAACCATGAAGCAAAATGAGCCAATAATTTTTCAATATTTTTTTTTGTTTTTTTTTTTTTAATGTTCAACTTTGTATTGTATCAGATAATAAATTTTTGATTAAATTTTTAAAATCATTTACTGTCTTTTATATTTAGCAACATGAATTATTAAATCTTTAGCTTTAAATTTACTTTCTGACTGCACCAACTATTTTGCAGTTTTTAGAGAATTAACGGATTAAACATAATGTTTCAAAGATATGAAAAGAAAGTGAAGTGGGAACAGGACGAAGGTGAGAGAAAATTTTGTTATGTTAAGCAAAAGCAAGGAGACAGTGAAAAGGGAAAACCATCAGCAAGCAAAGGCAACATCAACCAAGCTGGTCTAAAACCAGGAATGTATTAACCTTTAACCTTTTTTTGATCAATGTGCCACTTGATGCTCAACTGATTGTTTTCAACTGTCCACAGCAAATCTACTCAATTCAGTTGCTTGACGACTGGTTCACAATACGTGAGCTGAACTTAGGGAGGGGATGGATATCACTCAGTAGCGGGAGAAGAGCCATGGAGGATTACAATAATATTCATCCATGAAAGGTTCATCCATGAAAGGGCTTTGGGTGGGGGCTGTGGGGAGGTTTGTTCACCTACAGCTATCAGCTCTAGACATATTTGAGGCCACACATTATTTACATATAAGTCTCATTTTCTTTATTACCTTAAAATTTTAAAAACATTACAAAAAAAAAAAAAAAAAAAAAAAATTGATCACTTCCACCCACTACATTTTTGAAGATAGAATGTTTTTCCTAATGCAGTTTGTTCTTTGAAATGAGGTCCTAAAATGATTTCATTTATAACTTTTTCAAAATATTAGCATTTCCATGTAATTTTGAGTGAAATAAAGACCAAATAAAAAAATTGGTAAACATTTCATTGAAAATGACTCCAAAAATTTTTGGTCACATAGGGTAAGGTTTTGTTAAATGACATGCCAGAGGCCAAATTTTCATAAAGAATTTTGGAGTTTTGATAACTGCAATAATTCAAATTTTTTCAAAGTCCTTTTACACTTTTAATATCGAAGCCAGTGAGATATACCAAACATTTGAAGGGAAAATTTGATACAAAGTTAGAGGAACAGTATAAATTATCTTAGTATATTAGTATATTGGAACCTGGAAATGACAAAATATGAGTGATGTAACGCATTTAGAAAAAGGACATATTGTGGCCATATTTGACGTGACGAAAATAAAACTCGAATATTACAACCCGAATTTACAGGACTTGAGAGTGTTCGAGACTGAAATAGATAGTAAATATTGGACGTTGGACACTCAATAGAAAATAAACACATTCACAATGTGGGACCTGGCTGATTTTTAAATATAAATTTTTAAGAGATTGCATCATATGAAGGAATGAAGGAAAAACGTTAAGACTAATGGTGACCTGTTTCAAAACTGGTGTGGGCATGAGGGCAGAATAAGCGACTCTCTGAAAACTGGTTAAGGTCAATCATAAAACTGATTTTAGAAAGTTAAAAAAAAAGTGAAAACATAGATGACATTTTTTTCAAGAACTGTAATTTTGTCAGATGATATTTAGACATGGAGGAGATGCTCATGTAAGAAGAATTATAGAAGCTGTTGAGATTTGGAAGGGAGGCTCAGGAGATATTCAGTTCAATGTGTAGTAGATGTGTGTAGAAGCTGTTCAGATTTGGAAGATAGAACAATTATCAGGAGTTTGAAAAGTTGCAGCGGTTATTTTATATAAAGTTTTTGTAATAGAAATATTTCAATTAAGATTATTTTTGGGAAACAGCACTTTTAGATAACGCAAGTGAAGAACCAGTCGAAAAAAATGTTCATCCGAGACATTCGCGGATATAGTCAAATGTAAATATTTTATGTTAATATTATTAGGTTTATGAGTTTTTTCTTTTTATTATGTTATTAATTTACCTAAACACAGTATAACGCGTAATTGATAGTTGTCTTCAAGGGACGACAATTTAAATTTCAACATCGAGATAGAAGAACCGAAGATGTGGACTTAATATTCTTCGTGGGAAAATTTATCTTCCACGACATCGCAGTCTACATCAGCTCCACGAATTGTAAGCGCCGCGGAAAACGTCGTGCAATCAAATTTACTTATTCTTTGCCATGAAATATCATATGGATATTTGTAAGGCCATAATAAATTAAAGGAATTAATATTTCGATTAAAATGGCATGCCCAAAAGGAAGTAGTAATTGAATAAGCTGTAGTTTCTAAATGCAATATCGAAGTTCAAATTTTTTCAATTCAATAAATGTAAATATTTTTATCGAAAATAGCCGGATTTTTTAATAATTACTTAGATTCCGTAGACCAATCATTTTATTTTTTAAACAAATTTTCAAAGAATAGGTGTGCAGAATGACGTCACAACGTATGGCGGGAAAGTGTTGGGTGGCAACCTCTGCTGTGCGCGTAAGAGATTACTAGAGAATAAGTTAGTTTTTGGCTGTATTATGCGGTTGTCGAGGTTTGTGTTTCACATCTCATTTGTTATTTACAATTATAGTTGTATTCTTTCGGTTTGTATAGGTTCTAGCTACGCATCTTGTTCACAAATTGAATTTAAAGCAGCACTCTCTTCTCAGACATCCATCAAGACACTATCTTTGTATTTTGAAAATCGTTCAAAGTAAATATTATCATTACCTTAGCAATGATGCTAAGGTGTTAATTTGTAATAAAATGAAATGTATGAAACATTTGGTTCCATGTGCCCTTTCATTGGTATGAAAAGTGCCAACAATTTTCGAGCCCCTGTGCTATTAGCGTAGAAGTGACTCCTTCCATGTATTGTTTTAACTGTCGGCTTTCTAAATATTTATTTTAGAAACTTGTATTAATTATTATCAACGATAGAAATATTACCTACATTAAATTTTAATAATCGTTTAGAAAACAAATCCAGTACGTTTATAAACAGTCCCAAAAATGTGGTGTCCCTGTGGCAGAAGAAAACTGTTGGTTTGGTGACATAGTACGTAATATTTGGGCTCAGCTTTTACACAGTCTTGAAGATCACCAAATTTATTTGCGCGTACGTATTATGACGCTGAGTTTGTACAACACGTTCAGGCAATTCAAATAAATGACAACTTATTTGTTGATAGCTATGTCCATTAGTGGGTTGTTTATATTATTGCAAAAATATGGAACGTCTACATAGGTTTTCACTCGAAACATCTGAGAATGGCAGGTAAATGTTTTGACGTGTGAATTGCGAATTACGAACATGGGCGGAACCTGTAACCCAGTGGCGAAGCTAGAGTCTTGCAATTGGGTATTCTGAAAATCTTTTTTTTTTTTTATTAGCTCCATTTTTTTCATTCAGTCGATAATTTGTTCTTTAAAGATCTCGTTTCTGCACAGTTAATTTAGTGGACACTTCTGGATAGCCAGTGTACTGAAATTACCAATTCTGATAATTCCCATGAAATTTCTCAGGAATGTCTTTACTCTTTGTAATGTAATCATATTAATTTCTCATAATTCTATAGATAAGGGAAAGTTAGACTGAGTTGCATCAACCGAACCGTCTTTTGATAATTTTTTTAGAGCAATTTGTTTCGCAAATACTTCAGCCACAAATCTGCAGCCGTGTATTTTGCAATATAAACGTATACATTTGTCAGTTCATTTTGAAGCTGCTCACTGACAAAGAATGGATATTGTTTTATTAGAAAAAAAAACTTTTCTGAACGAAATGACGTTTTGTTGGTGGAAAACTGCTTTTCGTCAAGAAATTCAATAAAATGTAAGTTTTCAAAATCTTGAAACCTGTAGTCCATCTGAGTCACTACTGTATCAATTATAATTTTAAAAGAAAGAATTTTGTATCTTTGAAATAATTCTGATCCTGAAAGTTCATTCATAGTCATGTCTGCTTTGATGCAGATTTCAATAGTCTCTTCATATCTAACATGGTATATTATTACATATCTATACTATTTCTACCTCTATGGCGTATTACTTGCTTCATGATTTCACACTGTTGAGCGAAAACGGCATTTCGATATTGTGAACCATTCAGAAGTTATGGGACTGGTGCATAGTCAGTGGGACATTGTCTATAATCTCTACATCTTTAGCTTCATTAATTGGTTCATAAAGAAAACAGGAACAAAAATCACACAAAGAACTCTACTTTCCCACAACGTCAGGTGATGATGTGAATTTGCCTGGCCGAGACGTGGACCTGCATCGCGGTACAAGTCCGTGCCTCCCGGACGCCTAGACTCAGTCCGCCTTACTAATAAACGCGGAGTAAAATTTACTTCTGGCGTAAGTCAGGAGTTGGCGAAATCTTAACTAATAAACGTGGAGTAACGGTAGCATAGAGTAAGCTGGGAGTAAGAGCGGCGCAGTTACATGGCAACCGCTGCTCCCAGTCGACCCCTTGTTTAAGCTCGGAGTAAGCTGGGAGTAAGCGTGAAGTAGTGCGATTTGGTAGCGTGAGGGTAGCACCAGAGAGTATACTAAGCACGTGGTCGTTTGCTGTGTTCGTTCGCGTGGTCGAGGTTGTGGTTTGTGATTTCTCAGTTAATTTAGTTGAATAATGGACAAGAGAAGCCGTAGTGAGAATTGGGACATGGAAGGGAAGGTATGTACATTATTTAATACCAATGAAAGGTTTTTGTGTTTTTGGAAATTTATTTTTTCTTCAATAACGAGAACGATTTTATGCATGTGTCAATAACTTGACTGATATTGCTCTAGGAATTGTTGACCCTAATACGGGAAGAAATCGATATTTTGAATGCCAAGGGCAATAACACCAAAATGAATAAAGCCAAGGCGGAGACATGGAAAAGAATTACGGAGAAGTATGTACTAAAAAAAGTACAGCAATGTGTATCCATTTGCTTCAATGTATTCTGTTCTCTTTCATAAATTTGTATGCTTTACATTTGATCAGGTTTAATAATTAAAATTCCCGTAGTAGAGACCTGCAGATCAAAATTCAGTGGAAGGGGATGAAGGTAAAATCGAAGAAGGAAGTGTCCAATTACAAGAGCGACATGGCGGTGGTCCAATGCCGACGTTGCCGTCTCAAGAATCGGTTGATATTTTGGAGATGATTCCACTGGAATTTCAAAGTGGAACGAATGATTTTGATTGTGATGTAAGTAGTACTTTAAATTTTTTTTTCTTATAAGTATACAATACAGTGTATACGATATAACTTTTTCATTCTGTTGTTCAGGCGGATTCAGACCATAATGAAGTTATTGAAGAAGTAGATGGCGTTCTAACTCAAGTGAGTTTGCAATTATTTGTGATTAATGTTAGCTTTACAACTAGAGAAATGCTTTGCTGTTGTGTAGTAAATTACTCATTTGTCTAAGGCTGGTGGTTATGAAGTTGCTGTTGGTTTAATTACCTTGCTCTCAAATATGAACGGAAATGAAAACATTAGTTACTTTAATGAATAGTTATGTTCTTAAAGTGTTGCATAAGAAATGTTAATGTTGGTGACAATGCTCTATTGATGGAGATACGTATTGATAATGTTCAGGGTGTCACAGACTTGAGAGATCAATCGATAAGTTTTTTTCAGTTTAAGTGAAGTAAAAAATACAATGCTTCTGTAATAAATCCGTTTTACAGAAATTGGCAAGTGTTTTGTATATCACATTAAAGAATTAAATTATGTTCATGAAAATTTTTGCTGTTCTATGAGCATGTATTTCATTAAGTGGATATTGCTTGAAGATACATGAATAAATTAATTCAATGTAGAATTAAATGATGTATCAAACATATCTGATGTAATTACCAATTCAAAGAAAATATCTATTTGAATGCCAGGTGTCATGAAAAAGTAATGAAAACACAAAAATTAATTATTTAGTGTGAAATATGAGATGTATTGTGGTTTTCTTGGCATTGGCTTATACATCTACCAGATCTTTGTTTGTTTGTTTGTTTGTTTGTTTGTTTGTTTGTTTGTTTGTTTGTTTGTGAGGCAGGTATTGAAAATTGATTCTCTGGTTTTAAGGAGTTATCTTTAAAAGTATATCACATTCTTCCTTGTGTTCCTATTAACATTCAATATTAGCTTGTGGATTGTAAATATACAATTCATATTACATGTGTGTTTTGAGAGAACTATATACTTTCTCAGTGAATACATTACATCATAATAGAGGCAACTCTGAGATGAGAATGTAATAAGTGTTATTGCAAAGCTTTATACATCAAATTTTTTAAAAATATTTGTGTCTTATAGATCTACATGAAGCAATGCCAAGTTGCAGTTGGTGGAGAGAGGATGGTACTGCCACAAAGGTGGTGTTCGTTGCGTCGTTAATGCAACGCGTCTCTTAACCCTTGTTTGGGCGTTGAACGCTTTCTTCTGGAGTAATTACTATACTGAATAATTACTGTTTGTCAAGTCTCGTCACGTCGTAGTCAGTCAGTGCCTTGTATCCCTTCGGCCAGAGTTTCGACGCCGTTAGATCCCGGGGTTCCCAGCCAGTCACCCAACCAGGAACCCGCGAGTCTCGAATTCGCTTAACCTTCGTGACTTCACGGAGCGTAGTAAACGAATTCGGCTAGCGCCGCCGGCTTGGGGGCGTGTCTGACTTTCCTGGCGCACTGTATTTCGCGTTGGGTCCACGACGTTGCGCGAGGTAAAAATCCCCGACTAACCCTGCATTATTTTTTTCGGGCTCATGAATTTTGGTTCATACGATCCGCTGTAGGCACTCGTGTCCCATGATCTGTTATTCTAGGATTGATTGTTTTGTACGCTTCAAGAGGTCCTCAAGAGTGTTTTTCTTTTAAATCAAATTTGTTGCCCATAAATAGTCCTTTCATTAAGATCATGTAGACTTTTTTGAAAATTTTCGTAGTTTTTGTGCAATAGAGTGTGAAATATTTGCAATTAAAAAAACAACAAAAACAAGATTTTCTCAAAAACATCTCCAAAGTTTTTCTTTAAATTTTTGATAGTGGTTGTACCTAATGCACCCTCTCTGATAATAAACGTCATATTTCTCTATTGTTATTTTTTAAAAAATTACAAAAATTATTTTTTTTATTTTTCTCTCAGATCGGTAATATGTGTATTAGATGCAATTTCTTCACATTATTACATTTATGAGTACATGTGCTTTAAATAATGTCAAATATAGTTTTTTTGAAAACACGACAGTTTTCTGTAAAATTGAGCTCAAAATTTCGCATTTTCAGAAACGCTCAAACGCCATTTTCTCAAAATTGGCTCCAATTTTTTTCTTCAATTTTTTCCAATAGATAGCACTAATTGTTTTGTTTAATATGACGTAAAGTTCATTTTGGTGTATTATTATGTTTTTTCAAAAATTACACAAATTAAATTTTTTTGAGATCTCTCACGCCTTTAATATGCACATTTCCATCGATATGTATATATTATTACATTTGTTAGTAGATGTGCTTCAAATAAATTCAAATAAAATTTTTCGAATACTCAACAGATTCCTGTGATAAAGAGCTTCAAATTTCGCATTTACAGTAATGCTTAATCACCATTTTCTTAAAAACGGCTTCAAACTTTTCAATGAAAATTTCTGTTTTGGACGAGGTTTTACTTTTCTTTTTTATTCATGAAGTCATATTTCGGTTCTACCATTAAGAAACCGAAAAGTTGAGAAATTGTCAAGAAAATGTACTTAGGATAGATGGCAGCTGGTAAGGGAATGGAGTAAAACCTTAAAGCCAGTCCACAACAAGGAAATTAGAAAAATTTCCTACGAGAAAGTTTGTGCCATTCTGTAGCGCCTCTAGTTGGGCGTGCGTGCTTGCGTGCTTTTTTAACACCACTAGTTACCCACCTCAGCTAAGTCAGTGTACTTGGAGGAGCGCCAGGCCTCCCAGGCGGGCGCGGTTTGACAGGCCCGCTCTAGATCCACAGGCAACGACAGACGTGGGCTTACAGGTGCTAATAACGAATATTCACGAAGGCGGAAGAAAACATTTCGGGCCTGTCCGGGATTTGAACCCAGGACCTCTCGCACCCAAAGCGAGAATCATATCCAGGATTCTAAAGCGGTAACACAAACTTCGGAAAGAAAAATGTAGAGCAAGGTTGGTAATTCAAGCACGAATCTTTCTCAATCTAATCGATAATTAAAACCTCGAAGTCGCCAAGACAAGCGGCGTACATACGCCAACAGCGGATAATCCTCAAACCGGAGAAAAAGATGCGGGCCTGTCCGGGATCCGAACCCGGGACCTCTCGCACCCGAAGCGAGAATCACACCCCTAGACCAACAAGCCCATCTGTGTGACTTGTGCTGATTCTAATAGCGAGTATACATTATTGTTCAGGAAAAAGTGATTTACTCGCATTGCAACACAGGACTTCTCGAACGTCATGAGAGTACAAACACTAGACCTATAGGTCACTACCCGGCAGGTTTCAGAAAATAGTGTGAATGAACAATCATGAAAACAAAAGAAACTTCTTGGGCCTGTCCGGGATTTGAACCCGGGACCCCTCGCACCCAAAGCGAGAATCACACCCCTAGACCAACAGACCACGGGAATACAGTAGTATTTACAAGAGATATTCCGAGATTTTATCACCGGACTTCTTGAACGTCATGAATCAATCACAGACCCGGAGGGGACATTGAACCTTACAGCGAAGAGTATAAATGAAAATCATGAAAGCGAAAAAGAAATATAGTGGGCCTGTCTGGAATTGAAATCCGGAACCGTAGCAAACTTAATCGATATTCATAACTTTAGACTGAGAGGCCACGACATATAGGGGCATACAGATAGTAATTACGAATATTTATTGAAGCGTAGAAAACAACCCCGAACCTCCCGCTTCCGTAGCGAGCATCATACCACTAGGTCAATAGGCCGTTTCTGAATGGAGCTTACTGACGCAAATAGCGGATATTCATGAATGCGTAGTAAAGAAAAAGAAACAGCTTCTCTGTGATTTAACCCACCACCTTTGTACACTCTGGGCCAATCTACCCTACGCCAACAGGTCAGAAGACTTGGGATGTTTCAGCGGATAGTGTAAACGAGAAATCATAAATGTGATAGAAAATACGTCGGGCCAGTCGATATTTGAACCCAAGACCTCTCGCACCTTAAGCAAAAACCAACAGGCACGCCAATAGGAACGGCAACTTAAAGCGGCTAATAGTACCACATGTTGGAGGAAGCAAAAGAAGAGTAGCATGTCCGGGAATTCGATCAGGGATCTTTCCCCAACTAATGGATAACCCTAGTCCAACAGGTCGCAACTGATAAATGCGCACAAGGAATACTAGTGCAAACCCATTAACCCGGAGGAAAGCACTAGGGGCCGGTCGGGGATTAGGACCCGGGACCTCTCGCACCCGAAGCCAGAATCAACCCCCTAGATCAACAGTCCACGGCTGTGTGGCAATAAGTGATGCGAATAGCAACAGTGTATGAAAGCGTAGGAAAACATAGTCATTTTATGTGATTTTAACCCAGAACACCTTAAACCTGCGAGACAATCAACCCTCAACCAACAAGCCACGGAGCATGGGAGCTTAAATCGGATAGCACAGATGTCCCGCCAATTATGGACCACATCCATATCTGCTAAATGGTTCAAGATATCGAAATGTAGATTTCACTCAACAATGCAAAATCAGGGGGAAGTAATATGCCATAGAGATATTATTTGAAATATTGTAGTCATCGCAACACAGTATTACACTACTACATACTACAACCTACAAAAATATTTTCAACCCTCAAAAAGTTATTCTCCTCGCCGAGTTTCGAACACTGGCCCATTGAGTTAAAAAGCAAGGCACGTTGCCTCTACATCTCCAGTTGCCGCATATCAAAATGAGCTTTCCAGGCGATTAAAAAACTAGTTGCTTCTCGCCTTATTTCTAACTTATGCCAATTTCGAAAACTCGGAAAGTTAAATCCTCGAACGTGATTTTGGATCCCGGCGTGGTCATGTACATTGCGGGCTGGAATCATTTTTGCGAGTTTATGTTTTATATATTAAGTAATTGTTACAAATAATGCGAGAAAATGCGTGCTGTTGTAGCACAAGTTTGTGTACGTATTACCCTAAAATAAACGCTTACTGACAAGTTTGGTTGCGAATTCATTCACTTTCTACTAGACTGATCACTGATATTTCTTGGAAATAACGTCTTACCACTCGTGTTTCTTTCGTCCTTCATCCCTACCATTTACTCTTCTCCCTCCCACTTCCAGGGTCGTGCCCTTTCGTCGTTTTCACATTCATGCCCTTTTTCGATCGTGACCGCGCAGTCGTTTACGAGCGCTACCCTTCCTCCTACTTCACCCTCTACCGTCCCCTCCCCCTCCCGGTTTCCACAAGCTGCGCTGCCTGGCCGTCGCGGTAGGGGTCGCTCTCAATAATGCACCGTTCCGCCTTTGTGCATAATTGAGTTAATTAGGAAAATATGGCTGCAATAAGAGTTGTCGACGACTTTCTTCAGGGTGTTCGACGCACCTCGCCCGCTTGCGGTCGTCTCGCCCTTCCAAAGTCTCGTTAGAAACTGGCTGCTGACTGACCGGCGAAAGACCCGCTCTCACCCTGCGGGAGAAGTACGCCAAGGTTCGACTGCGTTGCCATATTTGCTTCATTGATTTAGATTTCTAAGAACTACGCACTTTCAAGTTTTTATTGTTTCCGAAAATTAAAAAAACAACGTTATCTGTCCTGATATGTCAACGTAATGCACACGTATCCCCATTTTACCCCGCGAGCAACTTTTTATTAGCCTTTTACCTTCCTCCCCAAAAAAACATAACCCAATTGCATCCCGTTCGGTATTAGAGAGAGTAATATACTACATATAGGAACGAGGGTCCAACAAGACGAGTTTTCTGTTGAGAAATCGTCGATTTCTGTCGGAGAATTACAACACTTTCATGTTACTACATACATCGTGAGGTGAGAAAGTAAAATCATCTGTTTCGATCAGGAAAAAATGTTAGCGCAATGAAAGATTCATAAAATTGAGGTTATTGCTGTTTCATTGTGGAAAATATTGGGGTTCCTTACTTTATAGACAATGAATTGTAATTTTTCAACAGTTAAAGTTGTTTATTTCATTTGGGATTCTTCGCAATGTTTCAGGGAAAGGTTAGCTCCATCATCAGGCAGCAATGATAATATTGATTTGCCGTTAAAAATTCGATCACACACAGAAATTAATTATATTTGTTGGGCTGTATAACGTTGATTGATTTTTGTTTCCGGACACGTCAACCGCTAAGGTCACTAGTGCAGTCACTGTAGTGCATTTGTTTATCACTGTAGTACATTTTATAGGTGTGAAAAGGAATCATTCTTTCTAATCCTATTATAATCATCTATTACTATTAAATTCATTACAATTTGATACAAGCAATTCTGAGAATGCAATAAATGCTTGATTTATAACACTGTTCCTAAATTTTCCAGAACCTCAATTCAGAGTTCCCAAGCATTGGTGACACGGCCTCAACTACGGAGGCAGAGTCACCAAGAAGTGGGAAAACTGCCACAAAGGTTTGAAAAGCAATTATGCAGAATTCATTATAAATCTTATGACTTCTAGATACATGACAATTTGATAAAATCAACTGTGACGAGAATGCGATAAATGTTTGATATACAAAATTTTCTAAATCTTTTTCAGGGTCGTAAATCAGGACAAAGGTCCACAACTGATCTTGAAAAACATTCAAGATCTACTACAAAGGTGTGAAAAAGATTCGTTCAGTCTTTAGTAATATAAGGCAAAACATTGTGTTCCATCAAAATTCATAAGATCAATTTTATTTATTACAGGAATTCGAATTTAAAAAAAATACAATTCTCTCAATGGAAAGAATGAGAGAGAGACAGAATGAAAGGCAGGAAGAAGAACATCAGCTCATACTAATAGAGAGGAAATTGAAGATAGAAGAACAAAAATTAAGAATTAAGAACAAAAATTAAGAAAACAGAGATTGAGAATGAAATGTATTCAGGAGGAAAGTGACAAAAGGAAAAAATGTATGGATGAGCAGAATGAAATACTGAAAAGAATTCTGTGTTTGCACGAAAGTAAACTTAGAGAAAACTAAATAAAATTTTTCTACATAATTCTTTATTACTTTTTTATTACAACCATTTAACTTATTCCTATGAAACCCACAAGCACTTTTTTTTATGAGGAGAACTGTGGAAATCTTCAAGACACTGAGAAGGGTCTGCACTTCTCAACAGTGTGAGATTTTTACTCTTAGCTAGACATTCCTGGAGCAGTCAAAAGTTAATTTTTCATTTCACGAAATCAAAAATTGTTGTGGAAGAATGCTGCACGTACCGCAAGTCCACGTGGATTTTCAGCAAAAATCAGTGGCTCTGGCTCTTCAATTATTTCTTCTACAGGAAATTCTTTCCTTTAAAGAAATTGCTATATTATGAAGCACTGCCAGTGCCACAATACTCACTTTTGTCTGCTCCAGTGAGGTTCTGAATCCTGTGAACAAAAGTTCCTTTATTATTTTAATAAATATTTTTCAATTAGCCCTTCAACGCGGTGGCCAGGGTGTGCGCGGTAGGATTTGAAGGCGGCTCTAAGTGAAAGGTGCGGTCAGCGGCACCGCGGGAGCAGGTAGCCAGCTGAGCGCATCCGGCGAGGCCTGCTGCGGGAGCTTCTCAGCTCAGGCGGCGTTGCGTTTCCGAGTGCATCGCTTCACACCAATAATAATTAATGATAATATCAATAGTAAAATGACGATAATTGATTATAAATACGACATACACACTTGTATCAACAAATATTTTCAGATAATGAACTAATGCACACCACGTTTGTCTGACAGTCGCAATAATTTTATGTGATACGTACTATATAGAAGACAAAGTATTGTAAATTAATTGTTTTCATGAAAACAGAAATAGAAACACTTTAATCGAGATTAAACTATTTGCATGGAAAATCACTCAGAAAGAAACAATATTCGCCGTAACACAGCCAGCGTCTGTGCACGGCACCGACAAGCGACCAGCGTCTGCAGACGGCATACCGCAAATCAAAGGAGAAACAGGTAAATGTCCCTTCCGTCCTGAGACGGCTTACCGCGAATGACAAGGAAAATCCATGCCGTCCAGACATGGCATACCGCGTTTAGAAGAGAAAGGAAATTGCCGTCTGTAGACGGCATACCACGCTGAAGGGTTAAATAGAAGTAATCCTGAGGTGAGAATGCAATAAATGTAATGGTTCTAGATCAATTACCTGATAACAAACACCTGAAGCGGCTTTTCCAAAGTCCAAAGCACCTTTCTATCGTATTGCGTGTGCTTTTGTGGCTGGCATTATATGCCTGCTCATTTGCACGCCTTGGATTGCGCACAGGTGTAAATAAATATGGAGTGCAGGGATATCCAGAGTCCCCATGCAACCTCCCTCTAAACTCTCCTGCCTCATATCTCCGCTTCAATCTGGATTCATTGAAAATCCTGGCCACAATGTCCAGGAATTTCAAATTAGCATTGCAAACGCCATGAAAATATGTTTCAGAATGTAGAGTTGTATGTTTTGCAATTACATTATACTGATGATTTTTTAAAATAAACAATTACTATACGCAAGTACCTGAACATTCAAAGATGGAAAGCCTTTCCTGTTGAAGAAATTCTGCCCTGCATCTGTTCTCATGTTGGGAATACGGATGTGGGTACAGTCAATGCAACCAATCACATTTCTGAATCCGTTTATGGATGAGAATGAACGAGCGGCTTGTATTTCCTCTTCGACTGTTCGGGGCATGTAAATATAGTTTGCCCTAGCTCTGGCAATGCTAAGAGCCACTCTCCTGCAAATGTTGGGGACTGACTGTTGGCTAATGCCATGCAAGTCCGCACAGTCGTCTTGCGTCTCATAGGTTATACATTAAAATATGTTATGTGACAATGTATTGCAGTATACAGCAATAGCAATCCACCAATACGTTACCATATTTCGCCCCCAGCATCTGAGTGCTTTAAGTATTTGAATATCCGGGGAAAGTTTACCACCTCCGGCACTTTCAGATGACAAACTCTCCCCGAATATATCAATGAGCTCCGTCGCTCCTTCCTTGGAAAATCGGTATTTCTTCCGGAATTCCTCCGCCGTATATTCCTCAAAAGGATTCCGTCTTGGGCGATAGAATTTTCTCTTCCTATTGACGTCAAACGTGTCAATAATATCAACTTCCTCCACAGCTTCAACGGCTTCAATTTCGTTAAAAACATCCATGCTGACTACAAACTTTTTGACGCTCACTCACAGCTGATTCACAACACACTGCCAAGAATAGACACCGAACGACCCAGTAAAATCGATAATTGAACATAACTATCGATTGAACATTCGATTTCAGAAGTCTACACTGGGTTTTTAGGCGTTGCCAAACGTTTGTGGAGTAACGCCGGCGTAGTTACTCTTCGCTTACTCCACGCTTACACCGAAAGTAGTTACTTCCGAAGTAAATATGTTACTCCTGGCTTAAACCAGACCTTTATTAGTAAGGCGGTGTGGCTCTCTGCCCAGTGAGTGCGAATAAGAGGGAGATAGCACGCGCCCTCTTGTGCTCATGCGCGGCAGAGCCAGCCGGTCTCTATCCACTGGCAGGCTCCTTGCTCCACCACCGGCCCCAAAGGGTATATTTCTACGGCCCTGCTAATTCCCATACAAATAGTGAAAAGATGAATCACTACAAGCAAAAGGAGAGATCAACAAAACGTGCGCATAGTGAAGCTACATTTATATCCAGAAGCAAAACAAGGGGCCATCTCATCATTTGCTCAATGGATGAGGGAACTGGACAAACATCTGAGCGAGATGGGGATCATTGACCCGGAGGCTGAAGGAAATTACTTGTCACAGACATATTACGTCTTTTAAAAACAATATACAATGGAAATATAAACTAATGCTGTTATGTGTATTGTGAACGTTCCCTAAACCCGCCTTTATATTTGGCACCACTGTTAGTTGTAACGGGCTAGTGCTCGTACGTGCCAAAGCAGTTCAGATTAAACCGTGGTTGCTGTAGCGTCCTCTTTGTATAATCTATATATTTAAAAAAATAAGGTATTCTGCCATGGCTTCGTTTAGAGCTTCTACTAAACCGATTATAGTATTATTTCCTCCACATTATTGGAGGGAATATATGACTGACGTTAAGATCAGAACGCAAGTCATTTTGTATTATATGTTGCTGCCGTGTGGTTGTCCTTAAAAACCGGCTAATTCTTTAGTCTAAAATGTCTAGTGATTTAGAGGTGGAGTTGACACCTCTCGAAATAAGAGAAAAGTGAAAAGAAGATTAAATAACTGTTGTCTTCAATGTTCAATTTCTTTATATTCATTATTCATACAAAACATTTCCCATAAGTTGTCTTTCGGAAATATATTCCTTTAGTAAGTTAAAACTTAACTCGACTTTTGTACTCCCTCACAGACGAACTGATAACCCAAAGCCACCTGCGGTAGGGTAGGGTAGGGAGCGGTCCGCCAGGTGGCCTTGGCTGAATCCTCCATGTCAACTGCCACGAAACGTTTCAATATAAAAGTTTAACTTATAAAAGTTACCATAAGTCGAAGAAAAAGTACCGTATGAAACTACGTAATGGATCCACTCGAGTGAAGCTTGCGATACCCGCTCGTATCGTAATATCACCTACGTGTATTAATACCCATCATTAAATCATAATTTCATAATGTATAACACCGGATGATTGCACAAAATTGGCGGCTCAACGTGGTTGAACGTACGCCCAATTCATAAAATTGGCACACCAATGTGTTTCTTCCTAAAAAGTATTATATATGACGCCCGAGTCATTAGAATATTGACAAAATGGAGATATCATAATATAATGTAACCGTTACTCAACGCGAGAAGTACGTGCTAAGTAGCATCACTAGTTTCTTTAAACTTTCTCTTCGTCAAAGGTCGTCAAAAATTGGTATTAGTCCCATTTCCGGCGAATTCTCTTAATTTTCGAAAATTGCAAACAATTAACATTGCAAGAGAACAATATTGAAGATAGATATTTTCGTCTTTAATGAAATTTGTTCTAAAACATATGATCTTTCAAAAAGGTTTTTAGAAAAAAAACGTGTAGTTTGCGCAATTTCTGCTTTAAGTTAATGAAAATTGTAAAGAAAAACAATTTTTTTTCAAAAACAGGTCCAATTTTTCTTCTTTTTACGGATAGAACAAGGAACACTTGAAAAAAAAGTAGCATGTCTCATTTTCGTTGAGCTCTCTGAATTTCCGAAAGCAAGCTCGGAACAACCCAAGAAAGTATGTGCTGTTGTACCACATAAATCCAGTGAACTTATGTTTGTGGTGTAAAGGAGCCGATTCAAAATCCGGAAGTTTTTTTTCTCATCTGGTCTATATAGTTTTTGGGGTGCTGAATTTGAGGTTTGTCTCCTCGAGAAAGGTCGACTTCAGAGTTTGAAAAAATCCGTAATACTTTCCCCGTTTTGTTTTTCGCATATATTTCGAAAACTACAGGTGTCCCTTAATACCCGCACACGGTAGGTGACATCGTATGCATCATATTCAGAAGGATCATTGTTGATTTTCTTGGCGGCGACGGATTTACAATATCGCCGAATGCATGCTGCAGCAGACAGAAACTCTTCATCACGCTGTTGGCCTTCTAGGACAGAACGCTCAACGCGCCTGGTTACCATTGTAACAACGATAACGAAACAACCTTTTAGAACGCACCTTGTCACTGTCAGTTGCAATGTTGCGCTAGTGCACTTGCAGCAGTTCCGAGTGAGCAACCATGTGAAGTGGCGGAAGTGGAGACGACTGTGCATCAAAGGCGGCTTCTTGGGATAGGCAAGGTAGGCACTACCTAACCTGTTGAATATGTAGTGTAGTATATTATATAATAAAACAAAAAAATTCAATGCCTCTTGCAATTTTAATATGGTGCAAGTATTTTTCATCTGGAAATGTATAATGAACGTTTCATTATGATGCCACGAGCCATATTTCCATTTCAAGCGTTTTCTAATAGCCCGTGCGCCATGCAATCTGTCTCAATCCGCAGACACATGCGCACGTTTGCACCTCTCAGGGTAGGCACGCCTGCGCGGCCTCGCCCTCTAGTGAGTGTAGAATACAGTTCGGTTCCGAGTTCTCCGGCCCTGTGAGAGGGGTCTACGTTTCTCCATGGGGTGGAGGGAGTGCGTTTGAGTGGAGGGTGGAGGGAGTGAGTTGTTTGACAGACGTCCGTGAGTCACACGTGGGCTGTAGGAAAGGGTCAGCGCGTGCTTGGTCAATGCATTGGTTTCACATCAGCTCGGTTTTGATTCAGAGTGCGCGAATCTTAGATGCGAAATGGCGAAGCGGAAATCGAATTCAACAATTCACAGTGAAGGCCGGGTGATCATAGCGAGTGAAATTGAGGCGTGTGATAAAGAAAAGAGACAAAATCATCTGCTAGTTCCACTGACAAAAGCCACAGAAAGAGCAGCGGTATACACTGGTGTTGGAGTAACTAGTATTAAAACAAGTCGTAAAGAAAATACTACACGAAATGAAGCAAGTGCTGACAGACGACTAATTTCACCTGGAAAGAAAAGAACAGTGACTCGTCACAACGCCGTGAAAATCAATGAATTTAACATGTGCGTAATCAGAAATGCTGTCTTTGATTTTTATGTCCGTGAAAATCAAGTGCCTACGGTATAAAAAATGCTGCCCATAATAAAAGAAAAAAATAATTTTCCTGGGGGAGAAATGTCACTATGGAGGTTGATGAAGTAGATGGGATTCAGATGGAGGAACTGTAATTCAAGACGCAAAGTGGTCGAGAGAGCGGACATTGTTGATTGGAGAGCAAGATATCTCGTGTAAATGAGGAAGTTAAGGGAAGAAGGCCGAGAAATCGTGTATATTGACGAAACATGGATTGACAACAGCTTAGTAGTTAAAAAGTGCTGGCAGCATGATATAATTGATGTAACAGCAAATATAGGCGCATCAGTTGGACTAATTGTAGTTCATGCTACTGGAAACAATGGTTTCATTAATGGCGCAGAACTAAGTTTCAAAGCTGCTTCTGCATCAGACGACTACCATGGTCAGATGTATCAAGAAAATTTTAAAAAGTGGATGAGAGAAAAATTATTAGAAAAACTGCCTTCTAAGGCAGTAATTGTTCTTGATAATGCTCCATATCATAGTGTGTTAACTAATAAAACCCCAACTGCATATGCATTAAAGCGCGACATGATTCAATGATTGAATGCAAAAGGAATGCATGTTAATGAAAACCTGAGGAAGCCTGAATTATACCAACTAGTTCTGCAACTAAAACTTCAGAACAAGACATACAAAATTGATGAGCTGCTTACCAGTAGGGGTCATTCTGTCATCCGCGCCTTCCTCCTTACATGTGTGAACTGAATCCCATTGAAATGGCATGGGCAAAAATTAAGAGTCTTATAAAGGAAAGAAATGTATCTGGGGATATGTCGACAACAGAATTGTTAGAGCTTACAAACTGGGCTATCACTCAAGTCACTATTGAAGACTGGAAGGGTTACTGCCTTCATGTCATGAAACTTGAAAATGAATACTGGGAAAGGGACGGTATAGTGCCAGATATTATAGACAGTATTGTTATAAATATGGACTCAGATATCGAGTGTGAAGACACTGAAAATAGCGATAGTTCATCGGTGGACAATGATTAGGTAAGGTCAATGTCTTTAACTCAATAATAGTCTCCATCTCTTCCCCCACTCCCTACCGTCGCTTTCTTTCTGTATCCCCACTCTACCCCCCTGTACCCCCACTCTCCCTTCGCTCTGCGACTGACAGCAAAATGGCATGGCGTCACAGAGCATGACATCAGAACTCAACTGTAGTACACTTGGGTTTTTCTGACGTGGCAGCTGAGGGTGTAATCTCCAAGATGGAATATGGCACGACTTTTTGCGTCTTTCTCGGTCCTGCCGCAAGATGTCGCATGTTCGCGACCGTCTCAAGTAGTGCTGCAGATCAAGCGTCTCTAGCGGCACGACTAAGAAAGAGGCGAAAAATCGTGCCATATTCCATCTTGAAGATAATACCTTCAGTTGCCTCGTTAGAAAGACCCAAATATAGCATGCTCTTTATGCGTAGGCCAGCGAATTCGCTTGGTCCCTGCCGGCACGGAAGACTCAGACTTCTACTCACATGCAAGCCGCGTACGCGTGTTTACTGTTTTGTTGAGTTAACAAGCGAAGAAAGTGATTATTTAGGAAGTATTTATTTTTTCACTTTAATTTAGTGTGCTAAGGGATTTTAGTGCTACTTCATATTTACTTTCTCGTATACATACGTAAGTTATATAATGCTGCGGGAAATCGACTTCCAGATTTCAACGGACATACACGTTTTGGGAGTTCCCAGATACCGAAAAAGTAGTTTTTTTTCCAAAACGTCCGCCCGTCTGTCGGTCTGTCCTATGTGAACAAATCTAGCGCCTAAACCACACGTACGATCTTTTCTAAATTGAAGAAACGCCTATCTGGCTCTAGTTGAATCTTTGAAATTTTGAAAAACATTCTTTAAAATTTGGGGGTACTTTACATGAAGCCTTCCGGACATTTTCAAATTTTTCTCAAAAACGGCTCCAAAGTTTTTCTTTGCATTTCTTGTAAGAAAGAAGTAAAATACACTTATAAACGTGGCATAGGTCCGATTTTGGCGGTTAACCCTGAATTTTCGAAAATTCCAAAAGTTTGATTTTTTTTCGACGTCTTCCTACAACTATAAAATTGAATTCACAGATTTTCCCTTCAAATGAAATTTGTTGTCCATAATGAGTTCTTTCATTAAGGTCATGTAGATTTTTTTGAAACTTTTAGTAGTTTTCGCGCAATATTGCGTGCAACACTTGCAATTTTAAAAAATAACAAAAACAAGATTATCTCGAAAAAGGCTTCAAATATTTTCTTTAAACTTTTGGTAGGGATATTGCCAAATGCACTCTGTAAGATGACATAAACGCCATATTTCTCCATTCTTTTGTTTTTTCAAAAATTATAAAAATGTAATCTTTTGACTTCTCTCCCACGCCGGTAATATTTACATTAGTGACAGTTTCTTCACATCATTAGATTTATGAGTACATATGCTTTAAATAATGTCATATAAATTTTCTCGAAGACTCAAAAGTTTTCTGTAAAAATGAGCTCAAAATTTCACAATTTCAGGAACGCTCTAACGCCATTTTCTCAAAACTGGCTCCACATTTTTCCAACGGATAGTGGTAATCATACTGTTTAATATGACGTTAAGTATACTTCGATGTATATATTTTTTTTTTCAAAACTTTCACAAATGTAATTTTTTTAAATGTCTCACGCCGGTAATATGCACATTTCCATCGATTTGTATGCATTATAATGTTTGTGAGAGGATGTGCTTCAAATGACTTAAAAATAAGTTTTTCGAAAACTCAATAGATTCTGTGAAAAAGAAAAGACTTCAAATTTCGAATTTGAAGTAATGGTTAATCGCAATTTTCTTAAAAACAACTTCAATTTTTCAACGAGAATTTCTATTTAGGACGAGGTTTTACTCTTCTTTAATATTCATGAAGTAATATTTCGGTTCTACTATTAAGAAACCGAAAAGTTGAGAAAAACGTCAAAAAAATGTACGATAGATGGCAGCTGGCAAGAGGATGGGGCAACACCGTAAAGCCAACCAGCACCAAGGAAATTAGAAAACTTTACTACGAGAAAGTCTGTGCCATTCTGTAGCACCTCTAGTTACTTTCTCGTATACGTACGTATATACGGAGTAAATATACGTAGTATAGAGAAAGTTATGTAATGCTGCGGAAAATCGATTTCAAGAATTCAACGGAAATGCACGGTTTGGGATTCCCTGATACCGAAAAAGGAGTTTTTTCAAAACGTCCGTCCGTCTGTCTGGCGTCTGTCCGTGTGTCGTATGGGAACAAATCTAGCGCCTAAACCAAACGTACAATCTTTTCTAAATTGAAGAAATCCCTGTCCATCTGGCTCTAGTTGAAGCTTTGAAATTTTGAAAAACATTCTTTAAAATTTGGGGGCACTTTACATGAACCCCCCGGACATTTTCAACATTTTCTCAAAAACGCCTCACCGGGAGCGGTAGCTCAGTGCATCAACTGATGTCACCGCAGCGCCTCTGACCGGGAGGTCCTAGGTTCGAATCCTGACGGCGGCAGGATTTTCGACACTAGCTTTCCAGCTAGGTCGAATTCAGTCGCTGTCTGGAGGAGAATTCTAGCGGCCGGCTGCTCTGATCGGTAGTTTTCCGTGGTTTCTCCGATCAACACCAGGAGAATGCCGGAGCATTACACTAGCAAATGGGCCACGGACCGCGCGCGATCTTTCCTTCCTCTTCCTTGTCCTATCCTGTCCCCTTACACACCCACTTACACTAGCATGCACTACACTAGCAGATATTCCGGAAGACCGGTCGGGAGCTTAGAGCTTGTCCCGGCTAGGGCGGTGCCCCGCTCGTGGGAGAGTCCTGGTTAAGGTGAAACCCCGCTAGTCGACGGCAGGTCGGCGCCGTATCTCGCAATCCAGCGGAAGATCACCGCCATCTCCCGAAAAGAAACATGCTCTACACTCACGGGACTAATGACCGATATAGTTGACGCGTCCAGAAACACGAAAAAAATCAATCAATCAATACTACTACTACTACTAATAATAATAATAATCATAATAATACAACTTACTTTATTGAAAATAGTAGCAATTAACATTAAGAAAAATGCCAGTAATATGAACAGCTAGGAAACTAATTTATTGTAAATCACTACCTTTTTCATTATTGTTAATTGCAGTATATCAGTATTGCGGAATATTTTAGGTACTTTCTTTAACTACTTGAGAATTTTTGTAATGTATTTTCTATTCAATGAGATTGATTAAACGCATTTGGTAAGATATAAACTAGATTTAATCATTATAAGAATGCAGGGAACTTCAACATAATGGTGTCCAAATGAAAACCTTCCCTTATCATTTTTGCAAAAGCATTCCATATTCACAAGCATAGGATAAAGAGAATCAATCCAGTGGATAGCAGTTTATGATGTGCTACATTAAAAGCAGTCTATCTTCCTTCCTCTTCCTTGTCCTATCCTCTCCCCCTTACACACACACACACACTTACACTAACATGCACTACACTACCACATATTCCAGGAGACCGGTCGGGAGCTTAGAGCTTGTCCCGGCTGGGGCGGTGCCCTGCTGGTGGGAGAGTCCTAGTTAGGGGGAAACCCCACTAGCTGACGGTAGGTCGGCGCCGGATCTCGCCATCCAGCGGGGGAAGATCACCGCCATCTCCCGAGAAAAAACATGCACTACACTAACGGGACTAATGACCAGAGCAGTTGACGCGCCCGGTAACACGAAAAATCAATCAATCAAAAACGCCTCCATTTTTTTTATTTCTTGTAAGAATTTTAACTGACCACACCGTAATTACTTCAGAATACCGGAGATTTACTGTACTATGTTGAGTGCGTTTGTACATCGTGCTGGCGAGAAAAATGCAAGAAAATTTAATCTTTCATGATTAGATTCACACAAATGGCTATGAGGTAATGAAGTTAAAGATAAGCTTTATTGTCGACCATGTCTTTTATTGACAGTAAGGAGAGTACTGGGAATAGAGATGACATTGAAATTTGACATGAGAGATGTAGAGATGATATTTTGACATGAACACTTTATCACAAGCTATACAAAAATATACAATTTCAAAAAAGTCACATAGGTAATTCAGTGTATCTTAAACGCGCGGCGGTTAGTATGGGAGGCAAAATTTACCGGTAATGTTGAGAGCCTTAATTCAATTCAATTATGCCTTATTTTCCGTGGCAAGGCTCAGTCCTGCTCTCTCCTGACCATGCAAATTTCGCTATGCTCCTTTCACTTGGGCGGAGAAACAGGCGATTTGAATTTTGCTGACGCTTGAACTTTTATGTGCAGTAAATCCACAGGAGACAGCCGGCTTTATTTCCCCTCAAAATATTTTTTTCGCCCTTAACAATAAACAGCTTCGGTCGGGTTTGAACCCGCGAACTTGGGTGTAACAATCCGGTACGCTAACCACTACACCAACGAAGCCTTAGGATGCCGTATAAAAAGTTCCAGCAATTTCAGCTCTTGACGGAGGTGGGCCAAGTGCCCGGATATTGCAATGTTTCATTGTTTCATGAAAGCTCAGAATGAATTATTGATTGATTTTTTCGTGTTTCCGGGCGCGTCAACTGCTTTGGTCATTAGTCCCGTAGGTGGAGTGCATGTTTGTTCTCGGGAGATGGCGGTGATCTTCCCCCGCTGGATGGCGAGATCCGGCGCCGACCTACCGTCGGCTAGTGGGGTTTCCCCCTAACCAGGACTCTCCCACCAGCCCCACCCGGAACAAGCCCTAAGCTCCCGAAATATGTGGTAGTGTAGTGCATATTAGTGTGTGTGTGTGTGTGTGTAAGGGGAGAGGAGAGGACAAGGAAGAGAAAGGACAGATCGCGCGCAGTCCGTGGCCCGTTTGGTAGGGTACTGCTCCGGCATTCGCCTGGTGTTGATCGGAGAAACGACGGAAAACTACCGACCAGAGCAGCCGGCCACTAGAATTCTCCTCCAGACAGACTGAATTCGACCTAACTGAAAAGCTAGTGTCGAAAATCCTGCCGCCGTGAGGACTCGAACCTAGGACCTCCCGGTCAGAGGCGCTGCAGTGACATCAGTTGATGCACTGAGCTACCGCTCCCGGTCAGAATGAATTAGATAAATAAGAAAGTACAATACAGTCAATTCCGGTTATAGTGAACCCTCAGTAATAGTGAACTTAAGTCACTGGTTCCGTTTCACTTACATTACAAACGAGCATAAGAAAATTCAGTAATAGTGAACCTGAACCTCGGCTGTAGTGAACGGAGGAAGTACAACGTCCAGGAAATTAATTCCTTCCTGGAAAAGAATATATCGCCTCAGTGCCATAAATTCCAACACTGGGCAGAAAAAATGTAGTCAGCCAAAGGTTATAATAGGAGTCTCCCCCCGAGGTGAAGGTAAGGGACCGGGAATGGGCACCTTACTGATGCCCTTATGCCACTCACTTTCATTGCGGAAACAAAGGCTATGTCTTGCGTGGGCTATAACTGGCGGCGGCGACACGCGATAGCTTGCTTCAATTTCAATCTTGGTGTTACTTGATATTCCGCGGGACAAAGCGCGTTGAGTTCTCCGTACGCGACAGGAGGCACACGACTGCCACAGCCTGGCGATATCCGTCGTGCCACGCGGAAAAGCGATCAGCTTCATAAGCCGCTTGCGCCACCCCGCTACCGAAAGCATCTCGTAAGTTATTACGCCAATAAAAGTGACTTCGGAGAATGGGACGGGAACAGTGCAAGAGGTATTGAAGGGTGTCAAAACTGCTTTACGATACTTAGGACTAGAGGACAATGCAGAATCAAGAATGGATAGAGCACGAATTCCGAAGAAGGATCTAGAGAAATTACTAATAAAAAAGTACGAAGCAAACAATTGAAAAAACTTGATTTTTAAGGACAAATAAACGATATTGAAAATTTCAATTCGTGCTGTTAATGTATTTTGCTGTATCTCTAAATTAATAAAATCCATAATTATGGAGAAATTCTGTTTAATTTTGACATCATCAGATATAGTAAGCCTCGGATATATACTTTGGATACACGACTTTTTGCGTCTTTCTCGGTCCTGCCGCAACATGTCGAATGATCGCGACATTCGACACGCGTATTAAGCACTGCTGGTATGTCTATCGCACGCCTACCACGTACTTGTCCTTTACCAGGGGGATTAACCCCGGAGTGGGCTCCTAGGCGCTATCCTCTATCCTCACCCCCCGCAGACATACAAGTTCGCCTTTGGGCTGGTATCTGGGTCCCGCCAGAACGTAGTTGACCCTCACGGTAATCTCCCCATACAATGCTTGTGTCGGGCCGCTCTGCTAGTTCAGAGCTCCTAGCTATCCAGGCTAGTACCGGAGTCTCGACAATGCGCCACTCACATGCGCCGGAAACAAGTTCCCTCCTCTTTGCCTAGAATATCGGGCCACTGCCACGACGAAGCCGAGAGTCCAACGGGGGGGGGGGCACCTGGAGGTCCAGGCCGCTCGGAGCCCCCATCCCATCTCCCCAATGCTTACCACCAGCTCACGATGTGGGTAGCGTCGGTATCGGAGCAACCTGACGGGGAGTAACTAGTTTCCCGACGGACTCTAAAGTGGAATCCAGAGTACTCCGAAAAGCATTCTTCACCCAATCCTGCCCCAAGGTCGACGCGCCATAGCTAGGCCCAAATGGCGGGTGGCCGGTTGCCCGGCCACCAGGAACGTCAGTAAAGCTAGCACCCCCACGTTCGAAAAACTGAAAAATGTTTGCCCCATAATTTTGGGCTAATTTCAGCCCCCATTCAAAAATGTTGGGCTACCTCCCAACACCCCGAAATTAAAATTTCAAATTGAGGCTGGTAAAGCTAGCACTTCCACTTATTCAAAATTCAAAAATTTTTGTACGCTCGAAACAAGTGAATTTTGCGCTCCTGAACGCCACTTTTCGAAATTCAGAAACTCACCCCTAAATAAGAAAACCAAAAACCAAAACCACCCCAAATTCTCAAAACTCAAAAATTCTTGCGCCATAGTTTTGAGCCAATTTTGAGCTCTTCAGTTATACCAAAACATTTTTGTACCCCAATACCTCCCGAAATGGTTTCAAAATAAGGGGTGGTAAAGCTAGCACCCCCACTTACTCAAAATTCAAATTTTTTTGTACGGTCTGAATAAGTGATTTTTGGGCTGCCGAGCGCCACTTTTCGAAATTCCGAAACTCACCCCTAAATAAGAAAACCAAAACCACCCCAAATTCTCAAAACTCAAAAATTTTTGCGCCTTAGTTTTGGGCTCGAAAGGTCGATTGATCGTCCGCACGATAATCTTCAATCTTTTCAAAGGAAAGGAGAGAAGACCAAAATTATTTTTGAGCAATGTCGACCACCCTTGTATGTGTTTTAGACGATGTTAGATTACTGGAAGAGACAGTCGTATAGTTTAGGTTTAATGGCAGTGTAAAGAATCGTGATCCGAAAAAGTATCGGATAATTGTTATACGTTTATAATTTTTTCAAAAAGTACTAGAGTAGCCCAAAATTATTTGAGTGTCTCGTTTTATTACCCATTTCATAGGCTATTAACCGAAATAGTCCTGTTTCTACACGTTTTATTTTATTGATTTTTTTTCTGGGTAATGTGAAAGTGCTCGAAAAGTCGAAATATCGTACGCACGAAAAGTATCGATTTTTTGGAAGGAAAATAGAGAAGCCCAAAATTATTTTTTAGCTATTTCGACCGCCCTTGTATGTGTTTTAGACAATGTTCGATTACTAGAAGAGACAGTCCTGTTTAGGTTTAATGGTCCTGACAGACAGACCTGTCCTGACAGACAGTTTAGGTTTAATGGTAGTGTAAAGAATGGTGATACGAAAAACTATGGGATAATTGTTATTCGTTTATAATTTTTTCAAAAAGTACTAGACTAGCCCAAAAATATTTGAATGTCTCGTTTTATTACGCTATCTATAGGCTATTGTCAGAAAAAGTCCTGTTTCTATACGTTCATTATTATTGATTTTTTTCCTGGGTATTGTGAAAGTACTCGAAAGGTCGAAATATCGTACGCACGAGAACTATCGATTTTTTGGAAGGAAAGTACAGAAGCCCAAAATTATTTTTGAACATTGCCGAACTCCCTTGTACGTGTTTTAGGCAATGTTTCATTACTGGAAGAGAATGTTGTGTAGTTTAGGTTTTATAACAATGTAAAAAAAAAGTGATCGGAAAAGTTTGGGATAACTTTTATTAGTTTCTAATTTTTTTAATACGTACTAGACTAGCCCAAAATTATTTGAGTGTCTCGTTTCATTAACCATTATGCAGACAATTTTGAAAAAATGTCTTGTTCGTATACGTTCATTATTTATCAGTTTATTACTAGGTAATGTGAAATAACTCATAAGATCGAAATATCGTAGGCACGAGAATTATCGAGTTTTTGGGAAGGAAAAGAGAGAAGCCCAAAATTATTTTTGAGCATTTTCGAACTCCATTGTATGTGTTTTAGAATATATTTGATTACTGGAATAGAACGTCATGTAATTTAGGTTTTATTACAAAGGAAGAAAAAAGATTTGATAAATTGTGGGATTATTTTTATTAATTTTGATTTTTTTAATCAATACTGTACTAACCCAAAATTATTTGAGTAACACGTGTAATTTAGAATTATGTGGACAGTTGTCAAAAAATGTCTTGTTCGTATACGTTCATTATTTCTGTTTATTTCTGAACAATGGAAAAGTGCTCGAACGTTTGTAATATCGTATGCACGTTTTGGGGTTTGTGGAACTTACGTGTATGTAATTTAGAGATTATTCGATTCCTGGAAGAGAAAGTCTTGTAGTTTAGGTTTTATAACAATTTAAATATTAAAGAAATGAAAAAAATGTGATAAATTATCTATATTAAATCTTTCATTAACTAAAATTTTGCAATTGCTTATAATGGATGGAATTGTGGCTCTAATTTCTTCGAACTATCGTGTGTGTGTGATTTCTTCTGATCTTCTATTTCTGAGCATGTGGAGCTTTTCAATCCCCTTTTTTGCCAAGTTGAATTTGGGTGTTGGTACTCGTAATGTGGGTGAAAAAAAAATGATTTCGGTGTCATTAAAGACTCCAAATTATGGCACATGATTTTTTTAGTTATGAAATACTCGGGTGGTTCTCATTTCTCTCTCGTAGTTAGGGGTGAGTTTCAAAATTTTGAGTAGTGGCCCATAGAAAAACCAGAATTCAATTGTTTAGATCATGCAAAAAATTTTGAATTTTGAGTAAGTCGGGGTAGTAACTTCACCTCCCCCTATTTTGTAATCTTAAATTGGGGGTTTTAGGGTATCTATGTCTAAAACACATACAAGGGTGGTCGACATTGCTAAAAAATAATTTTGGTCTCCTCTCCTTTCCTTTGAAAAGATTGAAGATTATCGTGCGGACGATCAATCAACCTTTCGAGCCCAAAACTATGGCGCAAGAATTTTTGAGTTTTGAGATTTTGGGGTTGTTTTGGTTTTTGGTTTTCTTATTTAGGAGTGAGTTTCGGAATTACGAAAAGTGGCGCTCAGGAGCCCAAAATTCACTTGTTTCGAGCGTACAAACATTTTTGAATTTTGAGTAAGTGGGGGTGCTAGCTTTACCAGCCTCAATTTGAAATTTTAATTTCGGGGTGTTGGGAGGTAGCCCAAAATTTTTGAATGGCGGCTGAAATTAGCCCAAAATTATGGCGCAAACATTTTTCAGTTTTTCGAAAGTGGGGGTGCTAGCTTTACCGACGTCCACCAGGAGCCACCTCACTACCTGCAGCTTCAAGCTAACGACGTGAGCGGCGCCGCGAAACTCAGGGTCCGGGTGGTCGTGTACGACACTCCACCAGAGACCACGACAACCTACGCCATCGTGACCCCTCCCCCCTGTGGGGATTAAGGAGGGTTGCAGATCAAGCGACTCTAGCGGCACGACCAAGAAAGACGCGAAAAGCCGCACCATATTTCATCGTGAAGATAATATCCTCAGGCGCCACAATATGAAAACCCAAGTATAGTGAACCAAAAACGTTAGTCCCCATAAGTTTACTATAACCGGAGTCAACTGTAATTCGTAACTAGAGCCCGGATTTGGATGCAAATGCATATGTTTTGCTAATTGTTACGTGGGACACTATCAAGGTAGCTTCTTTACAAATCTGACCATTAGGAGCATTCCTGACGAATTTTATTTTCCATATTTTACGGTTGCTGCATATTTAGCTTAATTTTTGAAAGAGTAAAGGGGAAATGGTAATAATTTATTAAAATCAAACTTCTTGAAATTGATGAATTACGATTTGTTATCGTGGTTCGTGTAACAACTCACCAATCACATACAGAAGTGAATCTCCTTTTACAGTCAAAACTGTTGCCAAAGGATATAGAGCATTTCGCTTGTACCACGTGCGCAACCAAAAGTAAGATTGAATTTTAGGGGAGGGGGCATGGGTCGTCGCACTGTGTCTCGGATTCGAATAAAACAAACGCGTGATATACCGTGTTTTCCTTATGTCAGGAATAGTTTTCCAGGAAGCGAGAGTTTATGCGTATTACCGCACTACGTGCACAATGTATAAAAATATCTTTACAAAGGAAGCAGTTTTTTAGAAACAAATTTAGAAACATACCGTCATAAATTTTAATAATTTGTATCTACATATATAATGTTCTTTGTTCAATGAATTCATGTATTTTTTTCTTAAACCTCTTTTCCAAATATTAAAACATGAACGAATGACAGCATTTCAATCACGGTTAATTGAGATGAAAAAATAACAAATTATATTAAAAAAAATTTTCTACCGGTGATTCTTTTGTTCATGTTTCAAAGAGGCAATACCATCATTACACAATTCAAATGTTAATGGAAATATTTTGCATTGCATTTTAGTAATAAACATTTATTTCTTTGAATTTTAAACTGCACATTTTAAAAATGTAACGTGTATATCATGTGGCATATTAGGCATTCTTACTGCATTGAAATCCGGGCTCAACTCATAACAAAAGCCTCTTTACTTATCATCGCGAGCCGTATATAGGGTACAAGACAATGTTTTGTTAATATAACATTACGATATAATTTTCCTTAAAAATAAACTTCAGCATTTCAACTTAATCTGTAATATTCATCATTCAACAATGCAATTGATTAATATTAGTGGATTTCAGATGTAATTAAACCAGAGGTCCTCCGCGAGATATGACTTTTTTCGAGTTGTAGCTAGAGGGCCAAAATTAGTGCCTTCTCCAGCGCGCACTGGCGCCTGAAATGTTTCTCCAAAAATCGAAATAAAAATATGCATTTTATTGGGAATTTTGTATACTTAAACTGGATATAAGTATAAAGAATGTTTCGATAAATGGAATAGTTTTAGAGAAGCGCAATAAAAGGGGGCCTTTTTTTGTGATGCTGGCATTACTCCGGTGGTGGTGGAGGTGCCAAACATCAAATTGGAAATGAACACCTCAAAAACCACATAGCACCGGTGAGAAAAAATATATGGATTTTTCCTGGACCGTATACCATTTGACTGGACGAAATTAATGAAGAGAGCAGTCCAGACGAATTTATGCAAATCAGTAATGACGTGTTATTTTCGTCCTTGTGTTGTGATAAATTCGTAACTTCTGGTGTAATCCCAAAAGGGAGTAACGACGGCCACTCCTGTGTATCATGATGCAGCGATAGCAAGGAATTGTAAAATACTAATGAATAGGGCTCGGATAGTTATGCATTAAAAAATGTAAAATATTTAATTATGAAATTTAAAACAGCTATACATGCATTAAAAACGCAGAAAATACATTACACAAAACACTCCCCCACTTAAAACTGAACTGTAATGCAGATGTTACCGACCGTTTGAAATGGTATACTCTTTCTGTCCGCCCCTACTGCTCGCCCACATTGGCGCGCGCGAGGAAGTTTCCCACACCATCAAAGTATCGCCGATCAAGTCTGTTTGGAACCTTTTCATTCTTGGAAAATTTCCAGGTCCAAATTTCAATATTTTACTAAAAATTATAATCAGTTCCCAATGAAAACTATGTAGTTACTACTTTTTACTACTACTAATAAGTTAATAAGAGTTAAAGTAATTAATAATTGCATTTTTTAGACAAGTTTCCTGTGAAAATAGAAAAATATGCATCATTCTAATAATATCCTCTAAATATTATGCACTTACTCCCAAAATATGTAAAAACATGCACTATAAAAATTGCATTTCTCACCGGTCAAATATTGTTCAGTGAACATATTACAATATGCATATATTTAAATGTAATAGAAAGTTGTTATTATATAACTATCTTAGCACTATTAATGAATTTTAATGTAGATCTGGACTGTAGAAGTAATTTATAAATCGGAAAAGGGCATTGTGTTGGGAGAAAGTTCTTGATTTTCTAAAAACCATAACTATTGCAAATACTACCTATTTCAAGCTTTGTTGTGAAAAATCATAAATTCAAGTCCCTCCCAGGATTACATTAAATATGAGTTCTACTAAAAGGCATAGATACTACTTACCTTAGGTGGAAAAGATAACAAGCTTTTCAAGAGACGAAGTGGGAATTCAAGAAAGGTAAATATATTAATTTTTAAGAAAATAAAATTTTCAAATAGAATCTGGCATATTAAAAATGCTCAAATTATTTTTACAGTTTACACAACCAGCTCAGAAAATATTGCCAAGTGCAGGTGTGTAGATTGGAGCTTTGCATTCTGTGAAAACAGAATCACCCATGGCAGACCGGCTATCTGGGAGTGGGCTTTCTGTGCCCAGTTGCCTCCAGCCAAATGGTGACAACCATTCGCGCTCGCTCACGAAATCTGTCATTTGGATAACATTAAATTGTTTAAATGACAGTGTGTACGGATGCTTTCACAGATTCTGGCAATTGTGATGTTGGGAGTAGGTTTCTTGTGTTTATTAAATAAATCACACTGAAAACTAATGCATTTCCCTTTCCGCAAATTCCTGCTGCTACCAGTCACTGGCTCATCTGAGACAAGTACAAGCATTACACTATTGAATTAATATGTGCAGTGGGGCACCCAAGAGGAGGGGGTCTTCAATCCCCCCTCCCTGAATCCAATGATATATTAAAAAATATTGCTTTTACTAATTGCGCATACTAACGCGTCATTCAATATATCAATTATTAACGTTAGAAATATTAACAGTAATTCAACAATTAAAATTCATTTTACATAAATGAAAAATTCTTTGTATGAAAGCATCACGTGTCCTTGAATAAGTAATAAAATATTCTCACTCATTTTAGTTCATCTTTGAATGATCATTTTATATCACAGTAATTATCAAAAAAATTAACTTATTTTCTTAAATTTGTGACAGTTCTTACATATAGTTGATTCATATTTGCAAAATAAAATTAGATTTGTATCGGCAATATCCTATAATTAATAGGTTTTTTGTTTATTGAGATACGTTAATTTAATCTCTCACGCTTAACTTACCTTCTCCTCCATTACAATTTCCTAATTACTTGTACTTTTGGTGCTGCATGGCTGCAACGCAACTTTTTAACAGCTGATTTCACTATCTCGCCTACTGCTTACATGGTGTAGAGACAAAATTGTTAATGCTGCGGGGGGGGAGTGATTGTTCGACAGAAAAACTTTTATTGCTGGGTCCTGGTAACGAAAAAGTGAAAATTTTCCTCTAATACTCTGTGTAGCCAGAATTCACGTTTGGTGATTACTTGGTACCAAAAAATTTGATTACAGCAAAACGTTTGTCCATCATTAAAAACAATACTAGTGGTGAAACCTAGGATGTTCAGCAAAATTGATATTCCAGGGTTGATCTGATCGATGTCGCCGTCCCTTGAATTTGAAATGGAAAATTTGAATTTTGAGTGAACTTTACATTATGCTTAAACTTTTTCAAAATTTTTTAAAAATTGCTCATTATTTCTTTTTCACACTTTTGTGGGGTCTTCCTACAACTACAATAAAGAAGTTCTTCATATCCGTTCATCAAAAACATCTTTAAATAATGTCATACTTAACGTTTTGCAAACAGGAGTAGTTTTTGCGGGAAACGGGCACTTTTTAAATTTTAAACGTTTTATGAAAAAGGCTCCGAATTTTTCTTAAAATTCTTTCCTCGTATGCAGCAAAGAACGGTCAAGAAAGTGTCGCTAGTCCCAATTTTGGTGAATTCTAAATTTTTGAAAATGGCAAACGGAAAAAATAATAAAATTATAATTTCCTGCGCTTCCTTTGATGTGTTGTCAGTTCAGAAAATGGCAACATGGTGGTTGGAAATTCTTAGATTTCTTGTAATTGTTGGCAGTTTTGATGATCAAATGAAGTAGATAATATTCGCAAGAAAGGAAATAAATTTAAGGAAGTTTTAATATTTAACTGAGAACAAATAACTTCTTTTACTTTAAGAAGTTTTAATTATGGTATTCAGGCAAGCTCGAGTGAAATTATTTTAGCTTTTCCCATATAATGTGCTGCAAATGCTGTAACGGTTAACTTTATTCATGTTTGCTTCATTTTAAAAGTACGAATTGACTTCTGTTTCTATAAAAATAAATGCAGATATTCACCACAAGCATTTGGTTTGAATTGGACTTTTGCAATTTATAGCTGGTCTTACTACGACAGAAATATCAGTTTCCAATAATGCAAGAAAGTGTGTTCTTGTAGCACCCGTAATTATTTTACGATTAATTGGTGAACATGGAACTTGAATGGGTAGCTTGATAGGTTCAAAAAACTTTGAGAGTTCCAGAATCCATTTAAAGCGCCACAGGTGACCTCACGCAGATCCCAGCACTACCCGACAGACAGCAATGGAAGGCTGGTCGCCGATCGCCCAGTGATTTCAGAGATTTCAAAACACTTTCGTGTGCCTCCCCTGGTCTTACTTTTAGCGTTTGCCAGGGAGGAGCCCGAGAAGTGGCCCGCTGTTTTTCACAGAACGCAGAGCTTGAGTGTGTAAATATGAATACATGCATTGCAGTTTGCACAGCTTGGTTCGGTAGGATGAGAGTCCCAGTTAGCGATAAGGTTAGCGTTCCATATGGCTCTATGAGACACAGCAAGGCCCTACATTGGCACGGCGATGGTCCCTCAGCCCTCTGGTATCAGCTCAAAGGTAGTTCAGATTTAGTACGGAGCTGCCGAGTACACGGGATCATGGGCCAGCATGGGGCAACCAGTGTCATTGTGGCCACCTGATGGTTAACCAGCCTCAGCTGGCGGAAGGCAATGATGCTACCATTTAAATAATGGTCCATTGAATGACTTGCTAATTAAAACAAAAAACAAACAAACTTCTAACACAAGCATTATAGTTTTGAACATTATTACTGGACTCGATTTCAGACAATTGCTTGGAAGAATTTGAAAACAAAGATTGCAAATGTCTAACTTACCAGTAAAAGTGTGAAGGCAATGTAACTGCAAATAATAAGAAAGTATAGTAGGCACATAGAAAATTATAATTTATATTATAAAAACAATAGCACAGATTTGTTTTGTGTGTTTGAATAACAATTACATTGTTTTTCAACAGCAAATAATAATTGACAAAATTCAGTTTAAAATATGAATATCACTTTAATTTTCGTTTATGCTATATACTTCAAAACACTAATTTCAAATATTAATAGTAGCATAATACATACATAAAATACCCATAATATTACTGATTGCTTCAAAATATGATCTTACTGTAAATATAAAATAATTGATTGTTTGTCTGAAAGATCTTATTTTTCTAATTTCAAAATGTTTCCATTTCATATCCGAGTTTAGAAAAATATCTTCAGTCTCCTTTCTCCATGCACGATTCATCTTCTAAACTTCTGTCAAAGAAATAAAACATATTATAAACAGCAAAAATAAAAGACAGTAAAAAATGTAAATAGATATACTTACTCCACTGAACTATCTATCTCTCCATCCTCAACACCCCCTTCTAATTTGTTTTCGTTACATAAATTTCTCAAGTCTTCAGTCCTAAAAGAGAAAATAAAAACAAATAAAAAGTAAAACTAGTAAAGTAAACAACATCATACGCGTCACATTGTCGTATTATTTGTAATGGTTACATAATATACGCTAGTTTAATCTGAGAAAATATCTGCGAAAGTTAGGGTTGAAACTTTGGCGCATAGGCACCCCTAGTATTACCATTCTAATAAAGGTTCCCACAGACCTACACGGAAGATCCGCAGCCTATGTGGAATGGCCGCAGCGGAAGTTTCGCGTCACGTGTTGCCTTATGAGCACGTTCAGACCTGCGCGGCAGGTGAGCGTCGCGGCAGCGTTTAACCCGCGGAGGGTTTTGTAACGCAGTCGGACGCGTTTTTTCCGCTGCCGCTCGGGTTTCATGGAAGTCCGCCCGCCTTCGGGAGCCTTCGCTCTCCTCTGGGTCGAGCTCCCTTGCCTTCGCGCTGAACTCTGCCGCTCGAGTTTCGCTGTGGAAACCAACGCAAAGACTCGTCAATGTCAAATATTTTCAGATCGCAAATAAATCTGACACGACTGAACGGTCAGAAAAAAATACTTCTAATCGTGTCCAGTAATTCAATTAAATTAAACTTCGATTTTTTAAAAATTTTTGTTCTTAAAATTTGGTACAATTTACTAATAAAAAGTTTCAATGAGAGTGCAATAACAAGTGGTTCTTCAGGTAAGATAGCTTCATGATTGTCAAGTGTCAGATTTTCTTAGGTCTTCTGCGATCAGATTCAAAATTTCATCTAAGTCACTGCTCAGTCTAATAAATTAAACGCGTTTCTCGGTGTAGCATCAAGGTGTGAAATTCTTCGTACTTGTTCCTTTCTAGGTCAAAATCATGGACCCCTTTACTATGTTTTATAAAGAGATATTAATGAGGGAAAATTGTAAATCAGACGAAAAAAGCACCTTACCGGATGTGCTCAGAAAACGTACTACGAGTAACTCGGCATTTCTATATATCCCCTTCATGATTAGCAGCGAGCGCCTTTTCTTTATCGGATGAAAACCGTCCCCAAACGCTGACTAAACGGCTCCGGTGTGAACGGTCCCGCGAATTCTGCCGCCACGTCTAGCGCGAAACTTTCCGCACCGCACCCACTGCGGATCTTCCGTGTCAGTCTATGGGAGCCTTTACTCAGATCAAAATTTAAAATTACATTTAAAAAAACAATGCACGGAATAGATATGCTTACTTCACTGAACTACCTGCTGCCTCTTCTACCCCAGCACCATTTTTGATTCCGTTAGGTGAAGCTCTCATGTCTCGAGTCCTATAAAATAAAATAAAAATAAAGTAAAACTAGTGGTATTACAAGAGCACATACTTTCTCGTATTATTGGTAACTACTTAATATTATAGTAATAGATGAACACACAACAGTGCTTTCAAGTGGCAAAAATATCCACCAGGGCCGGAATTAGAACTTATGGCTCTCATCTTATCCTCTACACCAGAGGTGCACAATCGCCCCATTTGAGCCCCATCTTGAGGCTTTGGAAAGCCCGCGCCCCGCGAGAACCAGGAAAGTTGGCATAATCCCCGACAGCCGGGCTATCTCTTCACTTTTCTGCTCATTGGATTTTTATTTCAGAAATAGTAAGTCGCGAGGTTGAACTGAGGGTGCAAACCATGGCAGGTACCGAACCAAATCGAGTAGTTGCGAATCGTCGCAACTGCACGGGCATAGTCAATCTTAGGTTCCACTTATATCAGTGATCAGTTTTTCTCCCGCGTGAACTTACAAAAAACCAAGACCAGAGGCCGAATGACACTCTTACATCTGCAGTCGACAATGCGAGTGGCAGTGGCACACTCACGCCAAATATTGATTCTATCATTGCTTTAAAAAAAAAGTGAAACTCGATGCGATTTTTGTTTAATAAAAACGATGATTGTGTTTCGCGAAATACTTTGTTCTCTTCATTATCATTTCAAACAATGTTTCTATTTTCTGCCTTATGTAAATAAAATTACCAGCATTGAAACATTTAGAAAAGTATGGTCAAGTTTATTACAACCAGATATTCCTGAATTAAATTTATGAAGTGCGTATAATTATTAATAATGATAGATCGTTAAAGATCATGTTCTTGTTATTTAAATTACAAATAGTTTCAAAATCAGTTGTGACAAATTCCATGGTCAATCTTCAGTGTTGCAGTTGTTGAGCAATTTAATCTGAAATAGTATAAAAAATGAAACCTCCCCTCTCCAGAAACTACAGCCGTTATTTCAAGTCTTTTGGTTGTCAAATTCAACATGATTTGACGTATTTCCGCCTGAAGAGCCGCAGATTTGATGATGATTGATTGGGTTTAAAGGGCGCTTCAACTACCAAGGTCATTGGCGCCCATGTCAAAGTATTTCTAACTAAATCAATTCAAGTTTATTAAAAGGGTCGCTGGTGCAACTTTTCAGCTAATTTAAAAGCTCATATATATCCTAAAAGGAAACGCATCCATTACGCATAAAAAAATCAGGTAAACAAGACAAATTTTAAAAACAAATCTGAGGCAGAGAAAATATTTATTGCCCTTATTTGTCAGATAAAATTATATATTCCGCTTTCTCTCAAAAAACAAAAAAAGCTTTGAGAGCGCGGAATCGTCATCTCCGAGCACCTCTCGTAGAGAGTTGCCCAGACCATGTCTTCGTCGGCTGCCAACAAATTTCAAACATTGCAGGAGGACGTGTTCCACGGAAAGATCCGCCCTGCATCTATCACAGGTAGAAGGAGACTCACCTCGAAGAAGGAAACTGTGAGAAAAGTGGCAGTGTCCGATACGAAGACGGGTTAAAATAACTTCCTCGCGCCTAGAAGGTCTGGACGAGGAACGCCAAGAATTGACAGAATCCTTTATTGTACTTAGTTTATAGGTGGTATTATGCCACTCTGTTTGCCACGCTCTAAAGATGGATCTTTTTAAAGAAGCTTTAACATCAGACGATGGTACAAAAGGAATGTCAACACGAGTACTCTCCGTCGCCAATTTCGCCGCCCGATCAGCCATCTCGTTTCCCACGATTCCCACATGGCCTGGGACCCAACTTAGTACCAGGTCATAGTGGTGAGACAAAAGGCGATAGATGAGGTTTTGAACTGATTGCGTCAGGTAGTCTGATGAGGAACGGGAGACAGCTTGTAGTGAGCTGAGAGAATCAGAACAGAGAACTACTCGGCGCAAACTCGCCGACTCGATGTATTTTAGGGCTTCAAGAATTGCATACATTTCAGCAGTGAAGATACTGCACTGAGAATGTAGCCGATATGATTTGGTGGCTCTGATACAGTAAAAACTACATGCCACTGTGCCATTGCACGATGAACCATCTGTGTATAAGAATATATGATCTGGATAGGCTATCCTCATGTCCTGAAAATGCATCTGGTAAACAAGAGGGCTAGTCGTTTGTTTGGGAAGCTTGGATAGTCTGAGATCAATATTCGGACGGAGGAGTTTCCAAGGGGGAATGGGGTGACTTGGGGGTTTCACAGGGGTGGGAAGATCAACATTAAGGTCACGCAAAAGATTTCGCAATCGAATACCTGGAGGGTGAGGCAGCGATGATCCAAGAATATAGGATGTTTCATACTTAGAATGGGTAATTATTTGGCGACAAGGATGATTAGGAAGTCCTGATACTTTAGCACCGTAAGATGCTAATAAGATATCCCGCCTTCTTTTTAAGGAGGGCTCACCAGCCTCGGCTAGAAGGCACTCAATTCGGCTGGTGCGATACGCACCAGTTGACAGACGGATACCAGCGTGGTGTATACTATTGATGGGTCGCAGAGTGGATGGAGCTGCTGAGCCATACACTTCACTACCGTAATCCAAAACTGAGCGGATGAGTGATCTATATAACCGCAATAGGGTAGTGCGGTCGGCACCCCATGATGTGCCATTCAGCATTCGAAGAAGATTAAGGGGAGAGGCACATCTGGTTTGTAATCCACGGATATGAGCACGCCACGTTAGGGACTTGTCAAATGTAAGCCCCAGGAACTTAGCAGATTCAGCGAATGGAAGCTGATTTCCTCCTAAGTAAAGAACTGGGTTGCTATGCAGATGGAATATCCTACAAAAATGCAAACAGATACATTTAGTAGCAGAGAAATTAAAGCCCGTTGACGTGCTCCATTCGAGGAGCTTGTTGAGCACCATTTGGAGTTGCCTCTGTATCACACTGATGCTGCTGGATGAACAGAAGATGGCAAAGTCGTCCACAAACAACGACACCTTTACAGGTTCTCGCACGGTCGACGCTATACCATTGATGGCGATGGCAAACAGAGTGACACTCAGGACTGATCCTCAGGGGGGATACCATTTTCAAGAGGGTGACTACGAGAAAGCCTATCACCCACACGAACACGGAAGGATCTGCTTGAAAGGAAGCTTTGAAGGAATAGAGGAAGCTTCCCCCTAAATCCCCAAGAGTGCAGGGTTTGCAGAATGCCATGCCTCCAGGTGGTGTCGTAGGCCTTTTCTATGTCGAATAATATGGCCACAAGATGTTGCCTCAAGACGAACGATGTACAAACAGCTGTTGCCAACGAAGCGAGGTGGTCCAAGGTTGAACGGTTTCTTCTAAACCCGCTTTGGATTGGCGTCAACAGATTTTTGTACTCCAAGGTCCAGACCAGACGCTGATTCACCATGCGTTCCAGAACTTTGCATACGCAGCTTGTGAGAGAGATAGGTCGATAACTTGATGGCAGTGATCAATCTTTGCCTTCTTTGGGAACTGGGACGATGATGGCTTCTCGCCAAAAGGCAGGGATGGTGTGCTCTTCCCAAATACTGTTAAAGCGTCGGAGTAGAAATTGCATGGCCATTTCGGGAAGATGCTGCAGCATTAAGTTGTGAATTTGGTCTGGACCTGGTGTAGTTCTTTTCTCAAGCATTAGAGAAGAACTCATTTCAAACATGGAGAAATGGGTATTATAATCCTCATGTGCTCTGCTAAGAAAATTCAAAGCGCGGTTTTCCATTCTTTCTTTGAGAAGAATGAAGTTTGGGGCATAGTTTGCCGAACTCGACATGTTTTCATAATGAGTGGCAAGTACCTCTGCAATGGCGTCTCGAGCTGTGATAACCTGACCATTTTTTAGAAGACCTGGCACAGAGTTTGAGGAAGTATATCCTTTGATTTGACGCAGCTTCCTCCATACCAGACGTGGTGGCGTCCGGCAATTCAAAGAGGAGACGTATGACCTCCATGATGCATTTTCACTTTTTAAAATGGTTCTCCTCGCCTTTGCTCTGCACCTTTTGTACTCGATTAAGTTATCCGCGGTTGGATAGTGTTTTAGTCTCGCCAAAGCTTTCTTACGAGCACTAACAGCCCTTGAGCAATCCGAGTTCCACCACGGGACGAAAGGGTGTCGCGATTTACCAGTTGACTTGGGGATTGCAATATCCGCAGCTCGTAATACAGTTTTGTTAAAATGTGCTGCGCTTTCTTCCACACTGACAAACTCCTCCTCCGATACACTGACGTTAGCTTGGAATGTCAGCCAGTCAGCACGTCCGACACACCATTGAGGGGGCGCGCCAACCCACGGGCTAGCCCATCAATGTGGACGATAGTCGGGTAATGGTCGCTTCCGTACAGGTCATCTAGGATGGACCATTGCAGAACGGCTGCAAGAGAAGGGCTGCAGAGTACTAGATCGATACACGTGCTTGAGTTTGTGGCGACGGCGAAGTGAGTTGGTTCACCGGAATTCAGAATAACCAGGTTCGCTGAGTCTATAACCGATTCTAATACACTACCTCTCGGACAAGTGCGGGAAGAGCCCCAGAGAGGACTGTGGGCATTTACATCCCCGACTATCGCAAACGGAGAGGGCAGTTGGTTGATCAAACCCAAAAGTTCGTGAGCAGATACACTCAGTCCTGGAGGGATGTAGATATTGCAAACAGTGAGTGTGAGGGGTGGAAGGTGCACCTGCACACACACTGCTTGGAAGTCGGTTTGAAGAGGTACCTCTGAAGACAGCAGCGAATCATGAACCAATGAAGCGACTCCGCCATGAGCGCGGAGGCCATCATCCACATCGAACCTGAAAGGGGAAAAACCACGAAGAGACAAGGGACGGCTCGGAGTAAGATGAGTCTCTTGGAGACAGATTACTAGACTATTGTGACGGGACAACAGCTTGAGATCGTCCCGCCGCGAGGAGTAACCATTTACGTTCCATGACATAAGAGCCATGGAGAATAATTAGGTTTCTTTTTTCCTCCGGCGTTGGGAGCCGGATGATCGGGATTCCGCCACAACGGGAGTTTCATCCGAGGACGAAACCTCCTTGACATTGCCAGAGGGGCTGGGTGCTCGCTCAGTGCGAGTTTCGTTAGGTGTTGTTGCCTTTTGTTTTCTATTGACCGGGTCTGAAGTAGGTGTTCGTCTATCAACTTCCATTGAAACATCAGAAAGAGGTTTGGTCTTCTGCGAAGGCTGAGCTCTTTTTTCATTTTTTTTTTTGTATTTTGTCGGGATAATCACTCTCCCACCCTGCAGGGGTGAGGTATCCACAGGGAGGTCCAGTGGAGACACCTTACAAGCGAAACTCACAACTTGGGGGATAGCTCGTTCCGTTTGACAACCCGCTGCTACCCCCGCAGTCCTAACCTTCACAGCGGTGGAGAAGGAGCGAGACAAATCAACGGGGTTCCTTGATAGATACCGACGTTTGGCCTCGGGAAATGATACCTTCTCAGCAGCTCGGATCTTCTGGATTGCCCTCTCAAAAAGGTTGGACATTGTTTGTAATTGGCCGGATGGTCACCTTCGCAGTTAACACAATGCGGTGCAATGGCGCAGGGTTCAGGTTCGTGTGTAGATCTCCCACACTTACCACACACGGGGGTGTCTGCCATGCACCGTTGCTGTGTGTGGCCAAACCTCTGACACGAAGCACCTCAAAGGGTTAGGGACGTACTGTCGGACGTGGAGGTTATAAAAACCGCACGAGATCTTCTCAGGGAGAGTAGGAAGATTAAAGGTCAAGATAAGAGTGGAAGTGGGGATTTCTCGCCCATGCTCCCTCCTCTTGATTCTATACACATCAGTCACGCCTTGGTCTTTAAAAAACGAAACTAGTTCTTCCTCACTCTCCTTTGAAAAGTCTTCGTGGTTGACCACTCCCTTACAGAGGTTTAGTGTAGGGTGTGTGGTCACATCCACCTGGAGGCCGGCAATCTGCTTAGTGTTCATAATTTTCACAACCTGGTCATCTGTACGTCCTTCAAATAGAATGATACCATTCCTTTGTCGCACTACAGCTTGCAGCTTTCCAAAGGTTTCCTCTATGGCACGCGCCAAACTAACAGCACTGACAGATTTGAATGTTTTTCCTTCCTCGGCGCATGCCATGAGGAGGAATCTAGGCTTCTTCGGTCGGTCTTCCTCTTTTAAAAAGAAACTATTTAAATCAATAGTTCTCTCTGGACATCGCCTCTTCCTTGTGGAAGAGGGCGGGGGAGAAGGTTTAGTATCCATGAAGATGGATATTGAGTTCATCCCCGTGGAAGATGGATATTGAGTTCACCCACCACGGAGCCCAACAAGGGGACACTCCATCGGAGTGCCAGGGTTGCCACGGAGATATAGTGGGGGAATAGCACAGCGCTGCACCACCGTGTATCCCCCCGCTCACCCTGGAGTTCAGTACAAGACCTAGTCCAAGCCGATTGATCGGGAGTGGGTTAGCTCCCGACCGCCCGTCTAGAAGAGTCCGAGACCAAAGCAAGTGTGTTGAAGCCTACAAGGAATGTTCCCCAAAATACGTAGACAACGTATCTCTAAGTGCAAAGCAGAACGTAGCACAAGGTAAGTAGTGGGGAAACAAACAGACTCCTCAACCGCCAGGACAAACATTCCCTCCGACACGGGTCGCCATGCACGGCAAACACATGGGTGGGCGTTCAGCATACAGAGGGGGCCAGTGAAATAGAAGAGGGAGAAGAAAAGAGAAAGGATGTAATAAAGGAACGAGAATGATATATGAGGAGAAGAAAAAATGTCTGGTGAAAGAAAAGAATACTTGAGAGCCCTCTCTGCATCCCCCCGTCAGGACGTGGACCAACCCACCTCGACGGGAAGAGCCGCAGATCTTTCCTGCCACTGAGGGCTCGAGCTGCGGTCACTTCCCCAAAAGTGAGTCTTTCACTAAAAGCCGGTGGGGCGCGTCGCTGGGGCCCTTGTACAAGCCTGCTCTACACCACCAAACGTCTGCCTACTCTCCCGACGCATCAAAACGGAAGTTCAACTATTGCAGTTTTTGAAATTTAACACGTATTAATGAAAATCCTGACCTATGCCATATTACTAAGCTCTATTAGAGTAAAACACTGGAGCAGTTTTTGAGAAAATCTTTTTTACATATTTTTTAAACCGTTGTCATGATTTCATTGAAAGTTTGTGAAAACTAGGTTATATTTTCTAATTTGACATTTGTAGCTGTCTCGACCACGCAGCTAGGCTACGTAACATTATGCCGGAGTCTCAGAAATAAGTCGGATGATTGGCCATTTGTAATTATGATTCTTCCTGATGTTGCAGAACATCGCGAGAGGCATCGGCCATTCACTAGTATTGCACTTTCAAAGACATTTTGCAATCGTACATATGTCTGGGTAACATATTGCTGTATTATTGTGCAAAATACCTGGAATTTTTTCAGAGAGAAAAATTTTGCCTCCTTCGAAGGCTTTCATCAGTTTTAAACTCACAGGGTTCGTTTAGATCAATTAAATAAGGAGTATCAATTTTAGAGAAAATCATCTGCACGGTTTAGGCAAAATCATTATTCAACTGATGTTTAGCCGTCAATTGATTTTTCGGTATCAAGGACCCACAAAACTTGGATTTTGACTACACAGTGTTAGCGGAAGTTACTGCAAACAGGAACTAGATTTATCCACTTTTTTGTTACCAGGGACCGGCAATTAATATTTTCTGACGCAAAGTCCCTGGTCTTTCCCCGGAGCATTACCATACTTAATACTGCGCAAGCAGTTAGCAAGAAAGTAAAAATTCCAAAAATCAGTTTTAAAGAAAACTAGATGAACCAGCGCGCAAACATTTCGCACGTTCGAAGTCTTTTGCAAGTTTTGTCGGCCGAGAACGTGGAACTTCACTTGGAACGTAACGAGCCTTCCAGTACGTCCCGCAAGACAGCTCGATTACCTTACATCAAAGGGGTCACGGACAAGTTCGGTACACTGCTGCACAGAGCCGATATCCGTCCCGGATTTCACCCTCGCAACAAGATCGGGGCGAGCCTGGTCCAGGTGAAGGATCGTCCGGATGCCCTTCAAGACGCCGGTGTGGACGAATTCCCGTGCAGTTTTGTTCCTGTTTACGGCCAAACCGAGCGCACGGTAGAAAAGCGGATGCGGGAACACATGCGACATGACCGGCTACATCACATCCACAAGTCAGTCTTGGTCCAACACGCCGCGGAAACGGGTCACCTCGTTAATTACCACGAGACCCGTACTTAATCAACAGAAGACCGGTGGTGCTCTCGCTTGATCAGAGGAATCAGAACCAAACACATTTCAATTATTCATTCACTACAACAGGCGTGTCTGCAACCCATCTTAACGGCGGTTCATTTTGTTTCAGTAAGAAGAGTTAAATCGTTTGAAGTTGTTGCCCACAAAAACACCTCAAAATGATGAACAAAACTGTTTAGAAATGTCAATATTTCGCAACAAGAATTTACGTATGTATAATTTCTAAAATGTTCAATTTGTTTGTTGAGATACATTACTATAGGTTGGAGAGCTCTGTCAAAGAAAATGGCTACTTTTGTTAAATGAAAACAATAATTAACAAAACTCATATGGTAAACGTGTTGGGCCAGTTTGTATCATCTGAGTAAATTGCGAGCTATTTTCATAATCATTCTTTAATTATATCTTACTAATACTGATTGAAGAATCTTAAGACAATTCTATAAATAAATTATCACAAAAATTTTTCGTATAGGTTTTACACTCACATGTTTGCACTTTGAGGTGGGTCCCAGCTGTGGAGCTTCTGACGCCAGACCTTTATCAGTCCATCCCAGGCTCTTCTACTGAACTGAATGTTCTTCGGAGGAGTGCTAGGATCACTACGTTGTCTTTTATCCCTGCAATGAAAGATATTCTTCATTACTAATTTCCATATGCATATTAATTGTGAAACTTGCTGAAAGCATAAAATGTAACTACTGTAATAATATTGCTTTTCCAGTTTGTATTTCTGCTATAAATATAGCAATTTTTATCATTTTATTTATAGGTAATCAAAGAAAACTATATTTTAATTGTTTTATAAGTCACTTGTCATGCTAATTTCACTAGAGAACTGATAAATTTTAGAAGTGAAAAAATACAAGATATAATAACAATAATAATAATAACAATAATAATTTGAGAAGAGCGTTGGAGACCGACTGAGTATCTGAAACAGCGCGTCGAAGCCCTTGGGTGCCGTATAAGAAGATATCATAAAGCAATGAAACGACAACAGAATGCTATGTATTCATGCGACCAGAAGAAGTTTTTCAGACAAGTCTACAATTAATAGATTGATTAGGTTTATAGGGCGCTTCAACTACCATGGTCATTGGCGGACATGTTAATGTAATTAAAAAAAAAGAAATGAGTTGATAGATGGGAAATAAATTATTAAAATAAATTTAAAAACCGCTATTTCTTGACCAAGTAACAAATCCATGCGTTGATATTAAAAGCAGCAAAACAATGTTCCCCTTGCCTCTCAGATGTTATATATTCCGCTTTCCCGCAGAAGAGGAAAGAGGTTCGAGAGCGCGGACTCTGCTGGAGGGACTTAAGGAACATCAATACACGACTTCCGAGTTGCTGTTTTCGCGGCTTGATCAGCTAGTTTATTGCCAACGATTCCCACATGACCCGGTACCAACATACTACCAAATCAAAGTGGCGAGACAATAGACGGTGAAACGTGTTGTATAGCTGTAGTCAAGTGATCTGAGAGAGAAAGGAGTGCCCTTCTGGAATCACTGCACTCGTCGTGACGCACCTGATTCTATGTATTTCAGGGCTTGCAGTACAGCGAACGTCTCGGCAAAGTATAGGCAGGTGAATTTTAAATGAGCGCCTGGCCGTCTACAATAGAACGCACAGTCACTGATGGCAGATCCATCAGTATATAAGAAAGTATCGTGAGAAAAAGCTGCTCCCAACTCATTGCAGTGTTTCAAATATGTTGTGGGTGATTTCAGAAGGTCGGACAAGCTGAGGCCTATAAGAGGTCGCAGAAGTTTCCAAGGAGGAACCAGACTTTTGGGGGATTTCACAGGGGCAGAAATTTTCAGGTTAAGCTCCTGCAACAAAGTGTCAAAGCGGATACTAGTCGGTTCAGGTAAAGATGGTCTCTGTATGTTTGATGGCCTGGGTACAAGAATGCTCGCCGAGATGTAACATTCAGCTCTGACACCTTCGCACCATGCGAACAGATCAAAACCTTCTCATGCGAATTCCGGTATGACGTGTGTGTGTGTGTGTGTGTATGTATATATATATATATATATATATATATATATATGAGACATACCAATATGGGGACGTTTTATTACAGAATATTTGTCGTAAATGGGCAGGGTAAATAATAGGCAATATGGCGCCTTAGTAACGACGTCGGGGTTGTCAGGATAAACAAACATTCATCTGACCGTGGAGGCAGGGCGAGGTATTATGGGTTTTTAGAAGGGACGAAAAATTGATTCGGTCGCATGTCGTGACGGTGAGCAGTTCGCTCGAAAATAGATTAATTTGTGCATGTTAGGATTTTGCATATTTTCTAGCTATAAACGGAAGATAGAACAGAGATTTTTCTGTGCGGTGTAAGCATAAAAGCACTAGATCTTTATACGGTGAGAACGGGCATCAGACCTAATATAGTGGAGCTGGAACAAATATTTGAGTGGTGCGAAGCGGTGAATCGGCGGTGTTCGTCAAGAAAGAAGAGAAGAAGATTCGTGGTAACTGGACTGCGGGACTTCGGAGCTTCAAATACAAGAAGGGAAGGCGTGTTTTCGAGGGAGTACCAATCAAGAGCATGCGAAGACCAGAATCGCCGTATAAGGTTCGAACCAAGGAAGTTCTTCAATGTAAATTTTTTTTAATTTTAATTTGCTGCATTGATAAGAAATAAACATTAAGTTTCTCTTGAAAGAAAGATAAAATGATTTTCATTGGCCAATTCAAGCTAATAAGTAGCTAGATCAAATCTCTGTTTTCAGATTCCTCGCCATTCTGTATAGATGGCAGATCGGGTAATCGGCTATTAATAGATAATAGCGATTATTTATGACGTGACCCATCGACCCAGCTAGCGGGATAATATTCAGTTTTTTTTTATCAGAGTAATAATAGTTCAAATATTATCGTAACCTTTTTCCTGGCGCCCATGTTACTAGAAATTTGGAAACTGGTTACGACGAATCGCCCAATTGTACCAGTTAGGGGCATGTTTCAATATATACACGTCACGCACGTCATACGCAGTTTTAACTGTTGACGTAAAATACATAAAGTACATAAACAAGAGAGAAGTTCACAAGGAACGGGAGCCATCCCCTACGTCCCCAATTGTGCAATGTGGGAAGTATGCCGTACCTCCAGATAATGTGATTGGCTTTCTCAATGTCAAAGAAGACTGTTACAGAGTGTGGTAATACAATGTGGATATCTACGAAGCAAGATTGACCAGGTGATTCAAAGTAGATCGATGCTTCCTGAAGCGTCACTGAACTGGTGTAAAAAGGTTTCTTTGCTACAGGAGCCAGAGCAGACGACTGTTAACAATTTCCTCCAAACGCTTACAAACACAGCTAGTAAGTGAAATCGGTTGATAACTCAAGGGTTCGGTTTCCTAAGGAATAACTAGCCTCGCGCCAGGTTTCAGGAATAACAATTTTTAAAAGTCTTTTTTTTCTGGCGAAGCCCGGTCCTTAAGCTTCCGACTAACCACTAGCATTAGAATGTTCGCTCCAAATGCGATTCGGTCATGTCCTAGAGCAGAAGCAAGAGCGAGTACAGACAATAATTCCTTCATAGAAAAAGTTATAATCGTCTTAGGGGGTTATAATCGTCATCTATGCCACTCGAAAAATCCAATGCGGGATTCCCCCACATCCTCTTATAGTTGAGAAACCATACAAAATGTGAAGAACAGTAGATGTTCTCATGCTGAGAAGCCAGTTGCTGTCTTCTAAGGAGGTGTCGTTCACCAGCAACCCAAGGATGTTCGTAGGGGGAAGCTTTCCCCCAATTTGACGGATCTTCTGCCATACCACTATAGAAAGTGTAAATCAAGGAAAAAAAGAAAAGTTCTCCAAGATGTTTTGCTTTCCCATTTGAACTTTCTAACCTGGCATGTACCTCTTGTATTCGATTGAATTTTCGATTGTAGGGAACCTACTGACATTTGTCAATGCTCGTTTCCGCTCACGGACCGCGGTGGCGCAGTTCTATGTATTCAGATTCTGTATCATTTTATCTGAATTCAGAATTCAACTTATATATGGGTTGGAGTAGGGATACCCACAATTTCAGAAAACCTGCACAGAATACACTTCTCCCCATGGCCCGTTACACAGTTTTAACGGTTTTTGAAGTTAAATATAGTTCCAACAAGGTACTGGAGGATGTCGGGGTCGGCCCATCGTTCTCGGTATGGTGGTGCTTGCGGAGTCGAGAACGTCTTTGGTGAAGTGGGCAGTCATACAATTTTGTTGAGACACTGGTCCAGTATGAGCAGTTCTTTACCGAATATGACACAATCACCATGCTGGTTCGACCAATGGGGTAGGGAACAACACCAAGATCGGGCACATTGAAGTGGGCGAGGATTGGAAGTTGGTCGTTTCCATGGAGGTCCTCCAGGACAGTCCATTCTACAATCGTAGGTAGATGGACTGCAGAAAGCCAGATTGATTTGGGAAAAGGTGTTCAACGCCTGGGAGAAATGGGTGGCATGGCCCGTCCTCAAACGAATGAAACTGGATCTTTAATGTTTTCGAGAAGGATACCTCTCTGGCAGGACCTTGCTGCACTCCAAACGGGACTATGAGCATTGAAATATCCAAGAATGAGAAAAGGTGGGGCAGTTGAGAGATAAGTCACAAGGTCTTCTTGCGACACGGCTTGTCCAGACGTTGCAAATGGTTATCGAGACTACGAAAATTCACACGAACGCAGATGCCTAGAGTAGTTCGCAAGACTATTTCTTTGGACGCCAGGGTGTCTGTGACAAATGTAGCTACTCCGCCATGGGCACGGCGGCCATCAGCGTCTTGTAGCGCGAGTAAAACCCGCGAAGAGAGGGAAGGCTTAAGAAGATGCGTTTCCTGAAGGCAGATAACGGGTCTATATCGAGAGAGTATGCACTTCATTTCGTTTAAACGAGTACGAAAGCCATCGAGATTCCACGAGGAGAGCTACGATTCCTAGATGTTAAGTTTATTTTTCTTCTGGGGGTATTAGATGTCGGGTGTCCACAGATAGACGCCTTTGTGTATTTGCTGAAACAATTATAGTTGTCCTTCCCTTTTTGTTTCAGATGAAACAGAGCATTTGGTCTGCATCTACGCGGATGTCTTCCAACGACACCTAACAGGCTGTGTCGCGTACAGAGGGTCTGCGTTTTGCAATTTGACGTCTTCGTAGATTGACCTAAGCGGTAGCCAAACTTCGAATCATATTGACATGGTTACGCATCTGGTAACGACGTCGTGTTTCGAGAAAACAAACCTTCGAGTCTCCGATCTTCTGAATTTCCATTTCCTTCAAGAAGACGGGACATTGGTTCGAGTTCGATGGGTGATTCCCGAAACAATTTACACACCGATTGATTGATTGAGTTTAAGGGCGCTTCAACGGCTAAGGTCATTTGCGCCCGTGTCAAATTATTTTAAGACCAGTGCATAATATTGCAGTTCCAAGTTAACAAAAAAATTAAAAGCTTTAATAGAAAGCAAAGTAAAACTGAGAAGGGACGTATCCAATCAAAGGGTTTGGCAGAAAATTGCTATATAGTTTTTTTTTTTGTTTAAAATCTCGGGCTAAAAGCCAATAATTGGCATTATCATCTTCTCTCAGATAAGGCTGTACAAGCCAGTCTCTCGCGAAAGGCCAAAAAGCTTGCAGAGAGAAGATTCGTCATTACTAAGAATCTCCGCAAGGGAGCTAGCAAGGTCATGCCTTCGACGGCTCTCTCGTCTTAACACAGTGTAAGAGAACATGCTCCACGGTAAGATCTATTTTGCAGTATTCGCATATAGGGGGTGGGTCCCCGTGGAGGAGATAACCGTGGGGGAAATGGCAGTGACCGATTCGGAGGCGTGTTAAAATGATCTCCTCTCGCCGAGCATCACGAGATGAGGAAGACCAAGGATTTATAGAATCCTTGATTCTCGTGAGCTTAAAATCTGAGTTATGCCACTCTGCCATTCACTGCTGATAGAGCGTTTTATAAACAGCTTAGTGTCTTCCGTGGGGACTGTGAAGATGTCCAATTCTCTTTTCTTCGAGGCAGACTTTGCTGCCTGGTCAGCTATTTCATTTCCTCTTATTCCCACGTGTCCAGGGACCCAGCAAAATACTAAAATATAGTGGCGGACCAAGAGATGGTGGATTTGCTGTTGGATGGTCATTGTCAGTGGGTCATAAGACGAGAAGGAGGAGATGGATTCAAGAGAGCTTTTTGAATCACTGCAGATCACTACTTTCTTTAGTGACATCGATCCAGCATATTTAAGTGCCTCCAAGAGCGCATACTTTTCTGCGGTATAGACGCTGCACGAAGAGTCTAGTCGAAAGCCTTGCGTGGATCTACTGCAGTAGTAGGCACATCCGACTTTGCCGTTTTGGGAGGAGCTATCGGTGTAAATAAAGAAATGGCCAAGATACGTAGATTTTATCGCCTCAAATTCCGATAAGAATGTACTGGGGGGAGTTAAGGATTTAGGAAGGTTAGACAGTCTAAGATCTATTATCGGCCGGTGTAGTTTCCAAGGGGGAACAAGGTTTCGGGGGAGGTTTCACAGGGTTGGGTAGTTTTATATGAAGCTTCTGTAAGAGCGTACGGAGACGGACACCCAGGGGATGGGGTAATGACGGTCTAAGCGCATATGAAGTCAGGTGGGTTGGATGGAGGACTGCTTGACGCGAGGGAGTATCAACATTGGATAATTTCGCGCCATAGGAGGCAATCAGAATATCCCGCCTTCGGCTCAAGGATGGTTCTCCAGCTTCGGCCAAGAGGCATTCGATGCGACTCGTGCGGTAGGCGCCTGTACTAATCCTTATGTCAGCATTGTGTATGGTATTTAATGGCCGGAGGGTTGATGGAGACGCTGACCCATACACTATGCATCCGTAATCCAAGATAGGGCGGATGAGAGTTCTATACAAACGCAGAAGACAAACACGGTCTGCGCCCCAAGAGCTACCCGTAAGAGTGCGAAGGAGATTCATAGGTGATACACATCGGCCCTGTAGTTTACGGATGTGTTTTCGCCAGGTTAGGCTCTTGTCGAATGTGAGTCCAAGGAAGGTTGCGGATTCAACGAATGGAAGCTGCTGTCCTCCAAGAAAAAGGTCGGGGTGATTATGGAGGTGACGGATTCTGCAAAAGTGCATGCAAGTGGTTTTTGAGGTAGAGAACTTGAATCCTGTTTCTTCGCTCCATTCCTGCAGTTTGTTGAGCACAAGTTGTAGTTGCCTCTCAATAACTTGCACGCTCTTGGAGCAAAAAATTGCAAAATCGTCAACGAACAGTGATGCTTTCACAGGCTCCCGGATAACTGATGCAATACTATTGATAGCAATGGCAAACAGAGTGACGATCAAAATTGATCCCTGGGGAACACCGTTTTCTAACTGGTGACTAGAGGATAACACGTCGCCAAGGCGGACGCGGAAAGATCTTGATGAAAGAAAACCTACTACAAACAAAGGGAGCCGTCTCCTAAGGCCCCAAGTATGCAAGGTGCGAAGAATACCGTACCTCCAGGTGGTGTCATACGCTTTCTCTATATCGAAGAAAATTGCTACCAGGTGCTGACGTAGCACGAAAGAAGTGGAAATCTGCGTAGCGAGGGTGACTAAGTGGTCCATGGTTGACCTGTGCTTCCTGAAGCCACATTGGAGAGGTGTAAATAGGTGCTTTTGTTCCAGGAGCCAGACCAGACGTGTATTTACCATTCGCTCTAAAAGCTTGCACACACAGCTTGTGAGCGAGATTGGGCGGTAACTTGAGGGGGTTGTTCTGTCCTTTCCTTCTTTAGGGATTGGGAGAACGATGGCTTCACGCCAAATCCTTGGTATAGCATGTTCAGCCCAAATCTTGTTGAAAATGCCGAGGAGAAACGAACGAGCGTTTTCAGGTAGGTGTTTCAACATATGGTTATGTATCTGGTCTGGTCCTGGAGCAGAATCTTTCGCACAAGCGAGGGCACAGGAGAGTTCGTCCATGGAGAAAAAGGCATTGTAATCTTCCTCCACGCGACTCGAGAAGTCTAATTTACAGTTTTCCATTTTTCTTTTCGTGTTTTGAAAGCCATGAGAATAGTGTACGGAGCTGGAGATTTGTTCGTAATGAGAGGCCATTTCTTCAGCAATTTCTTGTGGAGAGGTTAGGAGATTGCCATTTACCATAAGCCCTGAAATAGACGGCGAAGGGAGTCTTCCACCGATCTGTCGGACCTTTCTCCACACAAGTTTAGGGGATGAACGGCAAGAGAGTGACGAGATGTAGGCTCTCCAGGACGCAGCCTTACTTTCCCGTATCGTTAATCTAGCTCTGGCTCGGGATCTTTTATAGTTTATTAGGTTTTCCATGGTTGGGAACCTACTAAGTTTTGCCAATGCCCTCTTCCGATCCCGGACCGCGGTGGCACAATCATCGTTCCACCATGGCACAGGGGGGTGTCGTGCATGGCCCGACGACTTCGGGATGGCAAATGAGGCCGCATGAAGGACGGCGTTATTAAAATGGGCAACCATAGCATCGATGTCGTTTGGGCAGTTTTCCGGTATTCGTAATTCTTTCTTGAATGTTTCCCACTCAGCTCGGTGGATTAGCCACCGAGGAGGGCGAGCAACGTTCAGATGGGGAATATCGAGGTTGACCCGAATGGGAAAATGGTCACTGCCATGCAGGTCGCCAAGGACAGTCCACTCGAAGATTGTAGAAACGGAGGGACTACAGAGAGCTAGGTCCACGGACGAGAATGTGTTAGAAGCTACGGAAAAGTGTGTGCTTTCGCCAGAATTTAGGAGAATTAAGTTTTGGTTATCTATGATATTTTCAAGTAACCTGCCTCTCGTGCACGACCTTGTGCCACCCCAGGCAGGGTTGTGGGCGTTGAAGTCCCCCACAATGAGAAAAAGTGTAGCACCTGAGAGAGCACATCTTCCAGTTCTTTTTTCGACACTTGTCCAGGCGGGATATAAATGTTGCAAATGGTAACAGAAATAGTCCGGAAATTTACACAAACGCAAGATATCTGCAGAGTGGTTCGTATGTCTATTTCTTTCGATACCAAAGAGTTTGTGATAAACGTGGCGACTCCGCCATGGGCGCGGAGGCCATCGTCTACGTCTTGCCTGTAGCAACAAAAACCGCGTAGAGAGATGGAGTGCTCAGAAAGGAGATGTGTTTCCTGCAGGCAGATAACCACGGGTCTATGTATAGACATTATTAACTTCAATTCATCCAAACGGGTTCGAAAGCCATTTATGTTCCATGACAAGAGAGCCATAGTTTCTAGTTAAGTTTTTGGTTCAAGGGTAGGTTATGTATCAGGTTTCTTTTTCTTCTTTTTCCTTCTTTGTTGGAAAGTAATGGCTTTGTTCATTTTAATCATAATTTATAATAATCAACATTTTAAGATTGAGAATAAATGAGAATCCCCTATTGTCGCTGAGTATCGTCTTGTAGCGAAAGAAACTCCTTTCGACATCACATGATGGGGCGTACTTGAATAGAGTTAAAAAACAAGGAGAAAATTCCTGAAACTTGATCACAAGGGGCGTACTTAAATAGTTAAAACACAAGGAGAAAATTCCTGAAACTCTGCAGATGAAGTGTTTCCACAAAGAATGTCACTTATTTCACGCAGGTACACAAATCCGCAATTCTTTTCCAGTACATTTTTTAATTTTCTACACACTCTAGATGCTACAGTTCCTTTGGTATGTTTTAATTCCTGCTCAATGCACTTTACCACATCCAATGCACTGCTTAGTTATACATCTGAAACTTCCAGTTGTGCAATTGCTCCAGATAAAGAATTAAAATTGAACTTTATGTAAGTCAGATCCCCTTTTAATGTAGGGCTTGAAAATAAATCTTGAGTAATTTTTATGGAGGATGATTCTGCAGAATCGAAAGACATTACTAACTTCTCTGTGACATGTAATTTGTTGCAATAGTTCACCGCGACATCAAGCCGAGTCCCCCAACGCGGTATAACTGGTTGGGGATGTAAGGGCAATGAAGGTGCTTCCTCTTGAAATTTCTGAATGCGAATTAGAGCTTTGACAAACATTTTCTTACAGTTGGATATTAATTTATCTACTTCAGGGTAGCTACTCCTAACTTCTTCAGCTACCCTAAGCACGGTATGTGCAAGACATCACGTGTATAATTCTTGAATATAGCTTTGAAGTCTCTTGGCCACCTTCACTATGTTCGGAGCAGCATCAGTTACAAATACACAAATATTTTCTCTCTTTGCCCCATTCGGCTACATTGAATTCATTGAATTGTCGAAGAGAACTGAGATGGTGGAATGACTTGTCTTCTCTAGCACTTCGCATGTCAGGAGAAACTTAATTCCACGCCGATCTTTCAGCATGACAATCACATTTGCTAGGTATCTTCCATCCACATCTGTAGTATCGTCTATTGAAACTCAGATCTCACTGTCCCCCTCGCTACGCCTTATTTTATCCAATATTTCTTCATAACAAGAGGTCAGATATTCCGTCCAGAGAGTAGATTCGTTGGTACATGATGCTGTGTATATTTTTCAAGAAACTGTCAAACTTGGGTTGTTGAGTTTCTTGGAAGGTATATTATATGCACTTCTCATCGTACAGAGATCTTCTTGCGAACATTGTGGGCTTGGTGTCGGGATTTCGAATTCTGCTATTCGTTGTTGATGTTGCCTGCCTATTTTTGTGTACAGAATGCGTACACAATTCTTATGATTCGCAGTTCTGCAGTGTCGAAGCACAGAGAAGCGTTTTTTGACAGTAACTTTCACTTCATACAATTTACAGAATAATATCACTGCATCGGTACTGCATATGCTTTCACCGAACTCGCGAAAAAAACTTTGTAACTTCACACTAACTGAGACTTTCGTCTTACACACATTAAATGCAATTGAAAGACTGAAGCAAAGGTGCAAGCTTTTGTATAAAACGGTTCTAGTTCCGTGTAAGCAAGGGTCGTCAGATTTCAGAGTGCGACAACGACCTTGAGTGCGCATTCGGAAGAACGGCGTGTTCCGCGATGCTATGGTAAGTTCCCACGGTCGGGAAGAAGGGGTAAGCCAACGTAGAAAACGACGAATTACGCAAAGCAAACGCGTTGGTATTTACAGGCATTTGTTAATTATACAAAACTTTCAACAGAAATTTGCGATTAAACCTAAAATATGCATTTGCATATAAAAATATGACTTGTTATAGAAGTCCGCCCCTAGTCTCTATTTTAACGAAAAATGCAAAACATGCACAAACATATTAATGTACATAGTATCCTATTCAAACCTAATGTCAAGAAATTTCACTTAGCTGTGAAGCAACTGATAAAAATATGATTTATATTTAACATGCAGGAATCTGCCAGTTAAGTAGTTTTTTTATCCACGCAAGAAAAGTACGGTGAATATCAATATGTTGAAGTTTGGCTAAGAATAAACGGTAACTAACGGTATCAAAAGCCTTTGAAAAGTCAGTATAAATAGTATCTGTTTACCCATTATTATTATTATTATTATTTTAAGTTTTTCAAGAACTACATGTTGAAAAGATAAGATTTGTATTGATAGATCGTTTGCGCCTAAATCCATGTTGTTCAGCTAACAATATATGATACAATATTATAAAGTTTTTCAGTTATCACAAATTCAAAAACCTTGGATACTGTACTTAGGGATTGAGATCTGTCTGTAGTTACAAACATCCAAACGACTACCTGATTTTTGGATAGGGGTAATAAAACTAGACTTCCTGATGTGTGGGACTGATCTCGTAGGGATTTGCAAAATAACGCACGTAAAATAGGGGTAATATTAATAATTAATTTCTTCACAAGTGTGGAGAGAGTTCTGCATCCGAGATGTCAACATTGTGCCATATTTCAGTCAAAGCAATGACAGGGTGACCAGCGATCTGGCTTTATGGAATTCAAGGCTTTTTTCCCGGTTTCCCAGGTCTGAGAAAAATTTTCCACTTTGTTTCGCACATTACAACACTTTTTTTCTATTTTACTTAACCGTCCTATGTATCACGCACTTTTCTTTCGCAACCGAGTACTGGAGTGTAGAATTTTGTACAAAAACGAACTTTAAAGAAAACTCGGAAATTTTTTCCTTTTCTAGGAAGCATATGCTACTAATTAATATTCAAAGTCTTTAAAATACTTAAGTTTGGTTTTTTTCAGCCGAAAAGTCGATCTCGGAGATGATGCCAACGCAGGTTTTGAAGTACCGTATTCCTTAGATCGGTTTCCGAAAATGCCGATCCTACTGCAAATAAGTTTCAAACGCGCAAGTAGGAATATTTTAAAAAAATGGATATTGTGCAGTCGATACTGAGTCAACTAATCAGTTCTCACAAATTTAGAAGATAACTGTAAAAGTACGCTTAATAACACTAAGATTTTCATTTTTAATAATATTTTTGAATTTTTAGAATGAATAATTCTTTGTATTTGCTCAAAACATCCTAGATATTTTAATTTTTGGAATTTTGAAGATTGCATAATCGAGTTTGCAATTCAACTTTCAAAAGTTGTTCAGTAATATTATTTAGGATCATAATAGTTTTCTCACTGATTGAAACTGTTACGAGATTTCCGAATTTTTTCAAAACACGTTTTTTATGCTTAACACAGTTTCAATGGATAGATACCATTTAATCATCTAATTTTGTTTCTGTTTTAATTACGTTTCATTTTTAAGATATTAAAATATTTAAATATTTTCGAACTTTCCGACTTGTCTCACATGATGTTAAAATAGGACTGTATCCAATGATTTAATGATTCTATAAATATAGGATCTAGCTGTGATGTCTAATGACAACAAGCAGTTTCTCCCTTTATTAATTGTAAGCATTAACTCAATAAAATTGACAATACACGAGAAAAAATTAATTGATTTTTCATGTGCTCACAAAACGCACGTTTAACGTTATATTTACGTTTCACCAAGGTCGTTTCGATGGACGATTATCAGAATATTGCTTAAATTTTGACCGACCAGTACACCTTGCCTTTCGACGACTCAAACTTGTTGTGAGGTTAAACTCTCGACGTGAGTTAAACGACTCGTTAAACTTTTGTTACAGAAGTACAGTGTATTTTGTTGACTTCGTTATTTTACTCTTTGAAAGTGGCGCATGTGTGATATACGCACACATTTCCTTGAGCCCTGGAATACGTATCCTCACTTCTTTACTAACATTAGTTGAATTATGAATAGGTGATAGCAACGAACATTGTTCACAAAATCTGATAACCAGAATGTTCGCTCCCGTCCAATAGAAACTATTTTGCATCGAAAAGCGAGCTACAGATTTGATATTAGAGTCCTGTTGTCAAAATAACCAACCGCCACACTCCCTCGCATCTACTGAAATGAGGGCTCAAGAAAACGCGAGCGGATATTAGTAAAGGCTTCAAACATCGTTTACAATTAATTTTTCTTTTTGTAGTGAATTAAATTAAAATGTAGGTGTAGATAAATAAGGAAAGTATATTTACGATATTAATAAAGAAAGAAAACTACATAATGGGTGCGCTGGACTCAGTCCAGCGCGCGGGTAGGTCTACTCGTACTACGAATTGCCGTGCGAGTGACAAAATGTTAACATACGAGATAATTTTGGTGCTCAACTTTTGAGTACCGGTTTTTAAATGAGTCCAGCACACGCAATTTCTAAAATAAATACATAAATAAATAATTTAAAAAATTTAATGACTTCTGGACGACACTCAATTCGTAACCAAATGCAGAATGTGGTGTCCCTGAAAATTAATATAACCGGGTCTGGAATACCCTTCGTGTAGCAATAACCGCTCACGCAGCAGTTGTTGGAGCTTTAATATTTTATGATACAGGACATTTTCATCTTGTGGTTGGAGACTGCAATGGAATTACGACATTCAGGTTACTCTATGTTGCACCTACACACGCGGCAGTGTTTGAAGTTGTGTAATGCGCCAGTCAAGGACTACGCAATCCTCGAACATACATGTTCTCATACATATTTCTATTTATAAGTCCGAGAATATTCTGATAGTATGTGTATACATACATAATATGTGTTATTTTAACTACGTTCTTCCTTATGTTTCAAACAACACATTCGTTTCTCGAATGAAAACTAACAAATATTTTTTTACAGTAAATTGTCTTACTGCGTTGTTCGATTTGCAGGGATGGGTGTACACCCTTGAACCCCCTCCCCTGGGATCCATCACTCACTACACGATTGTACTATTCATTCGTACATCGGCTTCTCGTAAATATTGCTATATTTACTATGAACGTATTTTATATTTCGAATAAAATTCTTATATGTGGTGAAGTTAAGAGTACAATTACTTCGTATAGATAGAACCTACTTTCATCAACTCCGAATCCTTGTTAAGGACTGATCGGCGACGTTTTATGGTCGGAAAATGCTTGTAGAGAACAATTTTGAACACAATAATGAATTTTTATTTTACATATTTTCTGTTTTCTTACACGCTTTGGAAAAAATTAGCACATATATATGTACATCTTTTGCATTCTTATTACAATAAAATCCGTTCCCTACTGATTAGTGTTTCTCACTTCATAGTGCCATGTGCTGCCACAAACTTGAAAATCCACAGCAGAAGACGGAAGTGCACTGTTTTCTTTTCCATTTATGAACAGTCGTATGGTTGCAATGAGGACTAGTGATCATCTTAATTAAAAATGAAATTTAACAGCGAAGAAACAGTGGTTGACTTCTTGTTCAGTTTGAAAATGATATTTATTATTATAATCTACCTGACTACCAATTTTTATATCGTTCTTTGGAATGATCAATGTTTTCAAATTTCAATAGAAGACAAGTTACATCCAGATAATAAATGGAAAAATCGCCCATTCAGATCATTAAAATTGGTATTTCATAATGTGACGTCTGTGTCAACACCAAGGATTGCTGTAGTTATGCCTCTTTTCCCCCCATCTCTCTCAGTCTCAGTTGCGTTTTTGTTTGTTTGTTTGTTTGTTTGTTTTTTCTCCACTCTTACAAGTTATAGCTATTAACATACCTAGAAATGTTATGATTGTTACTACTGTCAAGACCAAAAGTTAAATTGGTTAAAAAGCTTTTAATCAAAAAATTAATTAATTAAAAAGTTTTTAATTTGGACAAGGCAATAATAACATTGTAATGTTTCGTGGTATGTTCAGTATTTAATCAGTCACCATAAAATCTCATGAATTATGTGTAAATTTACATCATTGCAATAGTAAACATGAACTCTGTTGCTGCAGCATGTTAGTACGATATTGTGGGGTGTTGTTTGCGATATATCTATATAAACGATATTCCTATACTGTGGTTGGAGAAAGATGGATGCAAATAATTCTCCTGAACCAAAAGAGAGGTTAGGTTAGGAGATTGGTGCGTTGACTTCCAGTGGCGACACCTTCACATCATCAGTAAATATGATTACCGAAGTAGAGTTTTAGTTGGTGGAATGTGAGGAAAATGAGATCAATTTACATAATATACTTTTTTCTAATTGTATTAGAAATAATATTACAAACAAGAATAATTATTCCCCAAACCAATGTGAATTACTTCTGAATTGTTTGAATCTGATTTGTTTTGTACATCGCCATGTTTTTTCTTAACAAACATTTGACTTGCGGTGAACCGATGGTTGTTTACGTTGCTAAGGATGTTAAATTTCTTAACATACAGGTAGGTACAAGGGCACTTAACAAGCCTGCAGGGTTGCGCGTTAACAAGGGTTAAAGACTCATGTGACCGATAAATAATATTACAATTAAGAATAATTATTCCCCAAATCAATGTGAAATACTTCTGAATTTTTTTTTCCTTAACAAACATTTGACTTGCTAAGGATGTTGAATCCTGTTGCTAAGGATATTAAATTTCTGAACATACAGGTAGGTACAAGTACACTTAACAAACTTGCAGGGTTGCATGTTAACAGGGATTAAAGATACATGTGACTGATAAATATTTTTTTGCAAACAATGCTGATTAGCTCTTGTTGGAATTCTTGCTTTCTCCCAAAACATCATGCACTCGTGCACTACTTGCACTAACTGTTGATTTTACTTCCCGTATGTTATAAAATAAAACTTCAAGCACTTGTACACTGATGGCAAATTGTGTCCAGTTATTCGGGGTTTTATATTAATAATTAATATTATCTATTAAAAACATGTTGCTCAGCACTGCAGTGGTAAATTTGGACTTGTCCATCAAAAGTTTGCACTCAATAGCATACATATAGAACATTAGAACATTTTACATCTGATTTGAATTCCTGTGTAGCAAAACCCTGATTTTAAGATTTTTGCATGACAACTAGCTTAGATAGACATTCTGAAAGAAAAGGCAGCAATGATAACGTCAGGTTTGGGGACGGTTATGGGATACATATAAATGTTAATGTTTTTGCTATTTGCTGTTGGCTATTTTGATGAACGATTTGAATTGATTGGTTGAGTAACTTGCTGAGAAACTAAGCCAACACATTTAATTTCAATTGTGCTTATTGTTGAGATCATTCGTCCCAGTAACAAATTAGTTGCTGCTTTTTGCATGCGACGAGAAAATGACATTCAAGTGTCATAAAAAGCAATTAATAAGAAAGGCTGTTGCAATGAAAGATGGAGGGATGCTCGAAGATGCTTCAAAAATTAAATTAAACATCCTTCAACCATTGCATTTTGTTGCCAAAACTTGGAGACAAATACTGTATTTACTGGAACATAACACCAGGTTTTTTTCCTAAATTCTTTGTTCAATAAATGGGGGTTGTCTTATATTCACAGATTACATTTAGTCAGTATCACTGTCTATCCCTGCCAAAACTGATACACCAATGAAACAATATGCTGCAAAGGCCAACTGCATAAGCCCCGTTCATCTGTCCCTTCAGATAACATGCCGTGGAACATCAAATCACTCCAGTATTGTGTGATGTTAGCTTTCAGAGGGTATGAGAAGAACAAATGGAGTGTAGAAGACCACATGCGGGCAGCTGCTGACACACGCATCCTGATTGTGCTCTTATTCATCACCCATTTCTCAACACCGTTGCTAACAAAAAGGCAGATCGGAGTTGACACAGGATACATTAGAGATAAAAACTGAAATAATTCCCTGTCCTGAGGCATGCAGACTTGCAGTGCACACCCAGGTAATCATGTTTCAGACACAGGCTATTGTTGAATAAGCTGTATTTCTACTCCTGAATGTTATCTTATGTGTCCACCATGGACGTGCCATTCCGATTCAGTCCAATATTTTTTGAAGTGCGATCAGTAGATCAGAAAAACAAGTGGAAGTTGTATAAGGAATTCTGTGGAGGTACAGGGATCTACAAGTTTGTAATTGGATAATTTCCAGTGGGATTACATCTCAACTTGAAGTAATGGATGTAAGGAAAAGAAGGTAAAGTTATTCCAGCACAATTGCACACAGGCCGATATGGCCCACAGGGGAGGTGAAGGCAGGGCTCCACCTACCCATTTCTGTCAGTACAAGGAGGAGGTTGTGTGGTGAGCACAATGCTCCAGCCGCCTTTACCCCCACGAAAGATCCTAGTACTCATTTGGAAAGGAGGCTGAGTTGACCCCAGAGCCACCCTGAAAGGAAATCACCAGATAAAAATCCCAGCCTACATTGGGATTCAAACCTGGGTACTTCAGTTCAGACTACTGCCCACTGCTCAGTGCCTTACCACTGAGCCACCGTGGCTCCTAGTAATGGATGTTGTATACAAACCATTCAAGGATCATCTCCAACAACTAATAATAACTGGCTTCAAGGAAACCATGCCATCACTTTTGGAGGGAAATTAAGGAAGCCATTAGAATACAAGTTGGGAAAATGGATAGCTAATACTACTAGGAATAGGATCTCCTATGAATCTATTGTGAAGGGTTTCAAAAAGTGTTCTATATCCAACTTACTTGATGGCTCAGAAGATGACCTACTGTGGGAGGACCAGAAGTTAAAAACAAAACAAGAGAAGAGTAACAAAGTAGTGGCAGTGCTGATATTGATGATGATGTGCTGATTCTCATAATGAAGAAAACAGCAATTGAACAGATAAACTTAAGATGTTTCATTTAAAATATTTTTCTAGCCATTAATACCACTTGTATTTTTATTGCAATTGTGATTAGTTATAATTAGGTGAAAACAAAAAAAAAAAAATTATCAGGAGACTCTTTAAAATTGGGGTCGGCTTGTATTCGGGTAAATACAGTGTCTTCTGAAACAATATAGAATCGTTTAAAAAATGTGGGTTCCAAATGGAAGGTAAAATGGAAAACATTGAAGTTTTTCCAATTTCAATACCACAAGAAAATCAACATCGGCTCTCACTAAGGTAAGTGACTGACTTGAGAGAGATTATGTGACTGGACAATGATTTAACAACTTGTGAAGTTGTCTGTTGACCAGATACTAAAAGGTCAAGTATCTGCTGCTAAAGGAAAGAAATGTCTGAAGCTGCTGATGAAAAGGAAGACAAGGAGGAAAAGGTTACCTTCATTCAAGCACTTGCCATTGACTGCAAATATCTTCAGCAATGTAATATGGAAGGAAGTGATGATTTTATGCAACAACATCGAAAACAAACTGCATTGTCAAACAGCTCAAAAACAAAATGCAAATGTTAGTTTTAGACTTGGTGGCAAAACGACTGCATGCAGTTCATTTTTCTAAGGGGCATTTCTAATCAACCGAAATTTTAATGTATTAAGTGAATGAATGTGTGTTTTTGTTTTTTCCTTTTCTTGTATTGCTAATGTGTTCTGAAATAAGTAATCATAGATGAGAATTACATTGTTTTGGAACAAAATTGTGCACAAAAAAAAAAAAAAAAAAAAAAAATTCCAATTTTACACTTTTTTGACCAGTCCCTCGAATGGTGTAAAATAGGGGTTTCACTGTATTTTAGAATGTGAACTAATGATGATCACATTACACAAAAATCTAAAAAGTAAGTCGAGCATTAAGTATTAGGTAATGATCTGGCAATAATTGAATGAATGGATAGAAGTGAAAACTTGTTTGCATAATCCAACTATGAACATTTCACTCCATCCTCCGTCACTAGTATGATTAAAAACATTCACAATTATTTAGATATAGTATTAGTAACTTACTTAGGAACGCAACGACGATATTCATCGTAACAAATTGTATTTTTTCCATAGTCAATTTGTTTTTGACGTCTAGCCAGAATAGATGGATCCGTTTCAAACACAACTCTCTTTCTGGATTTAAAATTTCGTGGCGATCGTTGAGAGTCATTAGAACTGCGATCACGATCATTACTGCCCGAAGATGAATCTCTGCGACACATACACAAACATATATAACTCTTATTATTACAAATTATCAATGCTTTAACATCTACAATTACCATTACAATGATGGAACATCTGACATTCAGAATTTCTCTATCATGCACAATGAAGAAATCCAAAAATTATTATACATTTCAGATTCAAAACTAAACAGGCTGAAGTCTAGAACATGGTACAACTTAAGAAGTCATTGAAACCAGCACTTTGTGTCGCTCTGGCAAGGGGGAAATCCATGGTGGAGGAGATGAGGAGAGATTAGGGGATTAGGGAATCTTTCAGTGGGGAGGGGTAGTGAGTAATATACATACATTCTTATAAAAAGGAAAGCATTGGTGGTTTCCCCAGTGAGGTTGCCACGAGTGTGAACTACTGAAATAATTTTAATGGTTTGTAATTGGTCACGAACGTGATATCATAAGTTATGGGGAGGCAATTTCACCCTAGAATCTTGTCAGTTCTAATATGAAACAGTGCTGCAAACGTAGTGCTGTGCCTCTGTGTTGTGTGTGTGGGGGAACTGTCGAAGTGATTAGCAATATTGCTATTGTACAGTTACTTTTCTTGATTCTTCAGATTCTTTGTGATTTAGAGTGTTGGTTCTGTGCTATGATGGTGAGAATAATGTGTTTTTTTGTGTGTTGCAATGAAGGGGGTTTTGGCTGAAATTGAATGGGTGCAAGAATGTGGTCTGATTGCTACAGGATTTACGTGTCCTGTGGGTAAGTGTCCAATGAGGTTGGCCATGCAAAAGAAGTTGTGTGATTATTTGAGTGGAAGTACAGCAAGAAAGAGGCCACTCCTCATGTGTGTAAGTGTTCAGTACAGAAGGGGTCATGGTTCTTGAGAAGCAAGTTGAGTAAGTTTTATTCATTTCTATCAGGGCGCTTAGCATAATTTGAGGGAGGGCTTAAGGACACTCCCACCCCCCTCCTCCTCCCCTCTTCCCTAAGGGTGTACAGTGTTCTCTACTTTAACCAACCAACACAATATCAAAAGTTTATTTCTACATCCATTTCTCACAATTATTATACTTAAAAAAAATTCACACTTTAACTATATCAGTACATTTAAAAGGTTTAGGACATTGTTTTCAATATCTTCACAAAAATGCTAGCTTAAAATGTGCCAAGTGATCCTAGTGTTTCCACTGTGATGTGCAAGTTCAGTGTGAAATCCAATGCATTTCAGAAGCGCACCTTTATTAACACACAAATTAACTAAAAGGAACAGAACTTCAAAAATACAGTAAAACTTGTCCAATACAGAATCTCAAGGGACCAGTATTTTCTTCCATTTTAGACAAGATTCTGCATTATGGAAAGTAAAACTGTAGAATTTACGTTTGGCAGGACAGCGATTTCTGTCCACATTATATTTCCATATTACACACGTTCTGCATTGAGCACATTTTACTGCATTAACCTTTTTCTTTCATACTGAAATCAAATTTTAACTAGAGACTGCAAAGACAAGCATCATACATTAAATTTTCAAGCAGTATCCAAGGTAATTGCTTTAAAACCAGGCTCACCTGAGGTGTACTTTATGATCCTGAGAAGGAATGTCATCATCTTGTGATCTTTTTCGCTTTGTATCCCATGTACCTGAAAATGGGAAAATGAATTTCTCATCAATTGCATCTTGAGCACAACCCATTAGACATCACCTTATCATGGCTACAAAATTTGAAGAAAATCAACAACATTCATAAATGTTATTTGCTGCAATATTGTAAAAATGACACCTGTATTACCCACCTCCTTTCCTCGAGTGTTTTGCCATTCTTTGTTGAAATATATTTAACCTAGGAGCACAGCTCTGGGTCTCCTTTGAATTCTCAGATTGCTCTGAGTTACTGCCGAAATTGTTCCTATATGAAGTCTTCCAGTGCTGTAGTTTCCGTTTTTCTTTCAAATTACTGGGAGCCTTTGGCGATCCGGTTATTTCATGTTTTATAGCTAAATCTGCCATTTCTCTGAATTTCAGCCACTAAGGCAACAAAGAATATTGTAATAAAATAATCATTATTCAAAAATAATCACAAATTTAAATAGAAAAATTTACCACACATAAGAAAGGCATGAACAATAAAAACTTGTTCAACCACTTACCAGCAAATTCGCCTCAATATAGTGCTTTCGGTCACTGTGAGGACCCACACAAACAAATAATCAAAATCGTAATAGCATTTGTACATAAGTCTACCAAAGCGTACCAAAACACCTCCACAAATCACTTCTCACCAGTTAACAAAGCCTCCTCGTTCCTTTTCGAAAGCTGCAGTCAAAATGCCGCGAACATGTGCATCAGCTGCAAAATCTTATTACAACAAAGAGTTGTTAATGCGAGGTTGCCACATTATCATTTTCTACACTGCGGTTTGTACAGATGCATTTGAAGGATAATCCAATCGGAACCTGAACTTCACTAGTGACGTCATAATGGTGGCGTTTAGCCTTTCGATTGGGTGACACCGAAACGGCTGATATCTCTCAAATAACAAATAATGAAGTGCGCACGAAAGTGCATAAGAAAAAAAAGTTAAAGTTCTTTGCTATATTCTGTCACTGTTTTAGATCTTTTCTTGCATCTTTGAATATGATATCGTTCACACTGTTCACCACACAGGGAGCACACGCAGTCTTCTTTTACTTCGTGATGATGTGGTGTTGCGCAGATTTTGTGATGGAACCCATGAGTCGCCAGTCTTGTGATCACGTGTCAATTCCTGATTTGTTTCCGTCCATTTTCTTTTGATCATGGCATCTGTTGAGTAGAATTCTGGCCATATTTCTCTTCTCTTCTTTTTTCTTTCTTCTAGCACTCGTGTGCTTTGCATGGTGGATGGTAGTAGTAATTGGTATCTTATTTATTTATTTATTTATTTATTTATTTATTTTACGTCAAAAAACAGTTAAAAAACTGCGTATGACGTGCTATGGGGAAAAGTGAATTGTGTGCACATTTTCAAAATTCTGTGATCCCTACACTAAGTCATATACTACTTAAATTTTGAAATTTTGAAAGGGAGAAAAACAAAACAAAAAACTCCCATGCAATAAAATCTATTTTCAAGGATAAACAAGCAATAAATTTTGAATTTTGAAAGGGAGAAAAAAAAACAAAAAAACTCCCATGTAAAAAAATCTATTTTCAAGGGTAAATAAGCAATAAATTTTGAATTTTTGCAAGGGAGAAAACAAAAAAAACTCCCATGTAATAATATCTATTTTCAAAGATAAATAAGCAATAAATTTTGGCTCTTATTACTTCCTGCCGCGACAACATGGAAACGATAATTTATTTGAATAATTGTATTTCCCACTGAATTCTAGAAGACGTGCACAGAAAATGAAGTTACATTTATGTCCAGAAGCAAAACAAGGGGCCATCTCAGCATTTGCTCAATGGATCAGGGAAACTGGACGAAAAACCTGATCGAGATGGGGGTCATTGACCCGGAAGCTGTAGTACAATAGTTGTTACAGGTTATTTATACTTATTTATACAGTCCAAATGGTAAATAATGCATTATGTATCATTGTTAAAATTAATGTTACTTTTCTTGTGATGCTCAGTATAGTCTCTAATTGTATAGAAACAGTTATGCAGCAGAAACAATTTCACTTGGGATTTAAACTTTTCTATTGAATTTAATCGTTTAATGTCATCTGGCAAAGTGTTGTAAAATAATGTACATGTATTGTATGTGAATTTTTTGTAATGAGCTGTTGATACTGTCACCTGATGAATATGATTTCTACGTCGAGTGTTATAGTAATAGACTTCGGCATTTTCTGAAAAAATATTCCCGCCCTTGAGCAAGTCATTTTTTACAAAAACCACTGATTCGTAAATAAAAAGACACGGTAATGGTAGAATTCCTAGATTAATGAAGAGAGGCTTACATGAATCACGTGGGTGGGATTTGGTTATTATTCGTACAATTCGTTTTTGTAATCTAAAAGTCTGGGAACTATAAGATGTATTTCCCCAGAATATTATGCCATATCTCAGGCGGGAATGAACATTCGCGAAGTATACACAACGAGCAGTATGAAGGCTGACTGCATTTGCAAGAATTCTGAACGCGTAGCATAATGAACTTAATTTTGTGTTCAATTCATTTAAATGGACGTTCCATTTAAGGTTTGACTGAATTGAGAGACCTAAAAATTTTGTTGCCTTAACATCAGTCAATGGTACACTGTTCATTTTCAATGGAGCACAGAATTGTTTATTTGAAATGGAAAACTGCATTAAAACCGTTTTCTTTTCGTTTACTATTAATTTGTTATTTCGGAACCAATTTGAAACATCTGATATTGTACTATTTACGGTTTCTTTATTGCAAAGGATGTTCGTATCATCCGCAAAGAGAACCGTTCTTCCGTTTCGAATCGTCGAGGGCATATCGTTTACGTAAAGTAGGAACAGAATAGGGCCTAAAATCGATCCTTGAGGAACTCCACATGCAATGGGCAAAGAGTCGGAAAGGTGCGTACGTAATGTTCCATCATTCCAGAAAGGTATTTCAACTCTCTGAGATCGTTGTTTAAGGTACGAACATAACCAATCTAGAGCAATACCACGAATTCCATATGAAGGTAATTTGGAAAGTAAAATGTCATGATCAATGACGTCAAAAGCTTTTGAGAGATCTAAAAATAATCCAATAGGTGCCTTGTTTTGATCCAATGATGAGGCGACATCTTTAAGAAAAGAAAATATAGCTGTTTCCGTTGATTTTGATTTTCTAAATCCATGTTGGCAATCTGAAAGCGCGTCGTGTTTAGTGAGAAAGGTTTCCATTCGTACGTAAAAAAGTCTCTCTAATATTTTTGAAAAAACTGATAGAAGAGAAATGGGCTGATAATTTTGAATTTCATTTTTGTTGCCTTTTTTGAAAAGCGGCTTAATTTTAGCTGTTTTGAAAATATCTGGAAACGTTCCAGTGCATAAAGATGCATTAAATATGTGAGTTAACGGGTGTATAATGGCATACGCACAAGTCTTTAACAAAGAATCCGGGAATTCATCTAAACCGGACGAATATTTATTTTTTAGTTTACCGATTATTTTGAGAATTTCATAGGAAGAAGTTTCGGAAACGAACATTGTGTCTAAAATTTTGGGTGCACTGTCTGTTTTTGAATTTTGTGGCTGAAGACCCTTAGTGAGATCGGCAGCAATTCTCGAAAAGTATTGGTTAAAGAGATTAGCCACTGTTGCCGGATCGTTCACATTTATATCGTTATATTTTAAAACAACATTCTCTATTCTCTACTCATTCTCTATTAAAACAACATTCCACATCTTAAGTCCTCAATGTAGAATGGTTCTCTGGTCAGTTCATATACTAATCTTGATTGTGTGTTCATTGGAAGACACAAGACTCTCTTCAGGTATCTTGCCTTGGTTTTCTCTATGGACCTCAGGTCAGCCATTGAGAGTTTTTCCCATATTAATTGTATTCCGTATATCATGATTGGGCTGATGACTGCATGGAATATTTTGATTGCTGATTCTAATGACAGTTTGTGGATATTTTTTATTGAGTACATGGCTCTAATCGCCGTTGCTGCTTTTTCTCTAATATGAATTTTGAATGTGCTGCCTGTTGTCTGAAGTGTTATTTCTAAATATCTGTAATATTGAGCTATTTCGAGATGTTTGTTTTTGAATTTTATTTTCTCACTTGCTGCCGTTTTTCCTCCCTTTCGGAAGGTCATCTGCATTGTCTTGGTTTCATTGATTTGGAGGTAGTTTGCTTCCGCCCATTCTTCTAAATTATCTATAGCTTGTTGGAGGCTTGTCAGGCTGGTTGAGCCTAGCACCATGTCGTCTGCATACATGTGTAATGATGTTTCTCGGTTGTGCTCTATTATCCTTGTTATGTCTGCGGTTAGTATGTTAAATAGAATGGGGCTTATTGGGTCTCCCTGCATTACTCCATTTGTTTGAACGATGTCTTTAGAGAAACACACTCCATCATATATGTTTACTGTGTTGTAGGCCAAAACATTATCTAGTATTCTTGTGATGCTGTGCTTTTCTCCTATCATGTGCGCGAGCTTTTCCAATACCCTTTTTCTGTTCAGGAGGTCAAATGCCTTTGTGTAGTCAATGAAGACTGCGTAGTACTTTCCTTTTGGCTGTTTCAGGGCTTCTTCTATATCGTCTTATAAATTTCCGATCGCCTGGAGGGTGTTTCTTTGTTTCCTGAATCCGTATTGTTGTTCCGGAATTAGGTGGTTCGTCTCTTTTACAAGTCTCTCCGTGACTAATTTTGAGAATAGTTTGAAGTCATTGTTTTCCAGTGCAATTCCTCTGTACGAGTTGGGGTCGTCTGCGTCCCCTTTTCCTTTGTATAATAATTTTATGGTCAATTTTCTCCATGCTTCCGGTATTTCTCCGTTTTCCATGCATTTGTTGAACATCTCTGTCCACGTTTCTATTAACTGTTTTTCCGTAGCTTTGATGTGTTCATTGTATAATCCATTTGGGCCAGCCGCTTTTTTGTTTCTTGTCTTCATTATTATTTGTCTCACTTCTTCTTTAGTGAATTGAATGATGTTTTCTGTTTCTAGGTTTGAGGTTTCGGCGTTTGAGGTTATGTGTTTAGCGTTTAGTATGTCTGAGAAGTGGTTTTCCCATGTACTCATTTGAATTGTCGAGCCTTGTTTATTTCTTTTGCAGGGCAGCGCATTGAATGGGTTTCTTGATGCATCCTCCGCTATTTGCATCGCTTCTTTTTCTATGTGGGCTTTCCTTTTTTCTTTTAGTAATTTCTTGTACTCTTTCCTCTTTTTTGAGTAGATTTCCAGGTCTTCGAGTGAGTTACTATTTTTGGCCGTGCGTAAAGCCTTCAGGGTTATTTTACGTTGATTGTAGCACTCTTTGTTAAATCAAGGTTGTGCTTTTCTCTCCTTGTAGGGTACGGCTGAGGACGTGATGGCTTCTTTCAGCGCGATGGCGGCTGCTTCCAGGTTGTTATTTCTTATATGTTTTTTAATTTGTATGGCTTTAGAGCTTAGCGTTTCCAGGGTTTCCGTGTTGATTTTCCTTGTAAATCTTTGATTTGTATTGCGTATGTGAGGTTGTAGTCCTGATCTTTTCAGCATTAATGTAGTTTTGATTGGTAAGTGCTTTCTGAGAGGTGTGATTGATGTCCATAGTGCCTCTTGAGTTTTGGGTATTAGGTCCCTTCCTTTGATGAGTACAAGATCTATTGCGCTGGAGCCGTTATGAGCGAAATAAGTCTTGAAGTTATTTCTGTTTACTAGTTTGAAGCCATTTTCCGCTATTAGGTCTATTGCTGTTTTGGTCTTGTGATCAGGTTTATCCAGTCTGCAGTTGAGATCTCCTGCGATAATAACGTTTTCTTCTTGCTCCACATAGTTAATTATTGTAGAAATTGTTTCCGTGACTTCTTCCAGTGATGCTTGGGGTTGTATGTAGAGGCCAACTATGGTTACTTGCGTTGTTGAGATGATGACCATATTTTCTTGTGTGTGTGTGTGTTTCACTTGGCCGATGCGGTGGTTGTATAGACATGATACTTCTCCATAGGGTCTTCCTCTTTCTTTTTGTTTTGCTAACGCATGTACGTTGTAAAATCCCTGAATGTCTAATGGTTCTGTGATGAACGTTTCTGTGAAAATTATTATATCATTTTCTAGTGTTTCCTTCGTATTCATCTTTAAGATGCTGTTAAGTCCCTCGACATTCCACAGGAGCATGGAGACCTGAATGGTTAGGTTATTGTGGAGATCTTTCTGACTGCTGATGGAGTTTGACCCCGTGCATCCGTGTTCTTTCTGACATTCTATTGTGGAAGCGAAATCGTCTCACTCGTATTCCTTGTGGCCAGAATTCCGGATTGTTTATTTCCGGAAGCTGCTTTAGCGGTACTCCTATCTTGAAGGCTTTGTGAATTCCTTTGGTCTGTAATTGTTCACATGATGTGTTTTTACTCCTTGCGCTGCGAGAAAGGTTTGCACATCTTCCGCTGTGGTGCTTCGGTTCAGATGACCAATGTACTGCCATGCTGTTTGTGCCCCTGCTTTCAGTCTTCGTTCTTTCGCGGTTTCTATTATGTCCTCGTGGTGGTCTCTCGTCTTCTTATACTTTCTTCTGTATTCCACTATTTTAAATCCATCAGAGTGTGGCTCTTCGCTTTCTATTGACTTCTCTTCTTCTAGTGTTCCATTCTTCTCTTGTGCTTCATTCGACAGACTGTCTGTGGCATTATCGGAGTATGCGTTTTCACAGACGTCCTTTTGATTGGTATGTGTAGCCTCTTTCTGGTTACCCGCTTGTACAATCACTGAGATGCTATTCTGGTCCGTAATACTGGTGTCTGCGCTTATTGGGCGCCTGTGAGTTTCTGGTGCATTCGGCGCGTTGGGTTTCTTCTTTTGGACTGAATTAACTACTGTTAATTCTCCTATTTGTGTTGCGAGAAGGTCAATCTTCTTGTTCATTTCATTTCTCCTATTTTCTATTTCTTTCTGCATGGATCTTCCTGCTTTGTACATATTAAAATCTTTTTCACATGGGTCACACATCCATAGAAGTTTCGTTTTTTTCTTATGTGTCGCCTTGAGCGCGTGGAGTTGCCCTTGTTGTAATTCTCCACATGTCTAGTGATGCCATTTTTGGCATATGCCATCACATTCTACAGCCGCCTCGTTTCCGTCTACCTCTTGATCGCATAACGGGCAAATGATATTATATTTGTAATCTGGGTGACAGTTTTCTGGATTCTTTTGCATTTTCTATTATTCTAGCAGCACTGTTTAGTTCCTCACCACTGCCGCTGTGATCTCTGACGTCTCCTACACAAAAGTTCAATCTTCTTTATGTTGGCAGCCTGGGTGAGCCGTCTCTCGTGTTCTTCAAAATTTCGCCGTGTGTGTATCTTTCTTTCTATGGCATTTAAGCTATGCCGCGCGTTACCTTTATTTATCTGAAGGCTTCGCTGTTTGTAGTCTGTGCCGGTACGGCCTCTGTTTGTTTAAATGGTAAGAATTATCATTTACGTGCCTATAGTTTTCACTACGGTATCCGCTCCAACCACTCGCTGACCCGTCCAAAGAACAACTTCCTTGATATCTCTCAAATGCAACTCTGTTACAACCTCAGTATACAAGCTTGTCAAGATTTATCATATGGGTTGTGTGGACACTTCTGAGCTTCTGAGCGTTGGCAGCACCGTCGCTTCTGGGTGGCGTCAGATACTGGGATGCTGGATGTCGCGAGCTAATGGTTAAATTACGGTATAAGAGTCGATTTTCTTTTAGTACGCTGAGACCATTCTTCGTTGGAGGTTTCGTTCTGCCTATATTGGTTTAAATATGGTTTTTGTTTCGTGTAGCTACACTTCCCTGCAGTGAGAGATTCTTTTTTCTCTAAAAGTTATATTTTCTCGATAGCTAAGTTGAGTGCGAAAGCGATCTGGGGCGTGGTCACGGTGTAAGAAATATATCTTACACCCTGGGCGTGGCCAACGAAGTAGGCCGCGGCGCGTACGTCACAGAAGGCATTCACGTAATCAATCGGGTACTGGTCTCCGCGGGAGCAGGGAGGGCTCCTGCAGTAGCCGAGTAGTTTAGGGCCCTCAATAATTTTCCAACAAAATTGTATATTAGTCTATAAATACATAAATATTAATTTCTTCAATTGCAATGGTGTGTGTGTGTGTGCGCGCGCGCGTGCGTGTGCGCGTGTGCGTGCGTGTGTGTCGGTAAAACCCCGCTTTTACGTTCCCGTAAATTTACGTTTTCCCGGCAGTTACAATATTTCTAGTCGGTCCCATCAGTTTTCGTGTACTCATAATGTTATAAATACCCCGCTTTTACGAGAGTATAATTTCAATTTTTCCGCAATTTACAACAGTCTGATTGCCACAATACCGTCTGGAATGCACTTCGCGTTGTGCACAACGGGCACTGGCACTGCACTTTCCCACCATTTTGCCGTGTTAAAAATGGCAATAACAAAAAGATTATTAAAATGGTGCGATATTATAAAGAATTATGAAATGTCGCATGAAGAATAGAAGATTTAAATAAAGTGAAAATCATTATTGAGCAGCTAGGCCTATACAAATTTTCATTTCATGACATTACAAAGGTATTTAAAAAGGTAGAATAAACGACCAATGTGCATTGGCAGAAGAATATAAGGTCTGTGTCACACGAGCGTTGCGTTGATGCTTGTCACATAACGCTGATGACGCCTCGACTACGTTCTAGCGTCTTGGTTGAGCTGTGGGCACAACGCACGACGCCAAGAGCGCTCGAGTGCCGTTTCATATAAGATATTGTGAATCTTCGATGAGCCTTGTGTGACGTGTGCACAGGTATCGACGCAGCCGACATCATCAGCGTTAGGTGACAAGCGGCAACGCAACGCATCGCTCATGTGAGACAGGTCTAAGAGAGGTAGCCTCACGATCATTTGTTTATTTACATCATCCTCCTTCACAATTTCACACTTTCTCATTCTAAAGTAAAGTATTTTTTCCCATCCTTTAATAGCTCAAACATCAAAGTATGGAATTCTCCGTACGTTTTGAACTGTAAATTCGTTTCATGAACACACACAAGCAAATAAAGGGAATTATTTTTTCATTTATCTGTTTGCTGTTAAGATACCTTTTCACCCATTTTCAAAACGACTTTTACTTATACTTAACGAAACTTACTTTTACTTACGTTTTTCAAGGTATAAAACCTTTCAATTTTTATTTTTTAAGTCTAAAATTTTCGAAGTGAAAATGGAAAAGCATTCATCTATCATAAATTATGATTTATTATTTAACATCCTATAATATCCTTTTAATAACAAGTACATCCAAATAATTCATGGCACTTTTTAACCCATACTTAATATCTAAATTTTAAGAACTGACAGTTGATTTTCATGTTTAAGAAATGAAGTTCTATTCCTTATTGTTAGCGCGTATGCTATTGATATAGCTCGGCCGTTTAGACTGCAATAATGTTTAATTAGTAGTTTTTTGTCACCATATTCATGTATTATCATAGCTCTAGCAATATTGTGTTTATATACGTAATACTAGTTATTTTACTCTTGTGTTGGGAGCGAATGGAATGGAAGTCATGTGCTTAATGTGTGAACCCAGGGTAAGAGTGCATTTAATAATGAATGAATGCTTCAAATATAACCGAAATTGAAATATGAGTATGGACATATGACTGTTCCAAAGTATCTTGCTAAATCTGCTTAGGCATGTGCGGGGGGAGGGAGGGCAGTGTAGCCTTGGCCCCAACCTGAAACAATGTTAATGGAGCCCCGTAGTCTTATGTAATAAAACATTTTTATTACCGTTAATGTATTCAGAAGCTCGGGAAACCATCTAGCAACCGTGAAAATAGTTCTACATAAAATCAATTTCATTTATTGATTGTATCAATAGTTACTATGGTATTATTATTATCATGGTATATGGTATTTATATATTAGTAAAATATGTCATACGTAAAAAAGAAAAAAGTTTAATGGAAAAAGGGGCCCAAAACATAGTTGACGCCCCATCTTCTTTTAGGCCACTCATGCCTTTGCAAATCTGATAATGAAAATGCATCTTCTCTGACCATTTAATTGCCCTCCTTCCCAGCTATTTTCTTGATGAAACAGTGTTTTTATCAGCTATGGAGCGATAGAAGTGATACTATTGGGTAATAATATATCTATTCGTTAAGATATATTATTATCAAATTACACTAACTAAATTAATGTCTCTTAAATAAATTTCAGGTAGATAGCAATAATATCAATAAGAAATGGAATTTGTTCGTGATTGAATTAAATCAGCAATTAATTTTGCATGTCATAAAATAAATAAACCAAACTCTAACATTATGGATCATGTTAATAATTGAAAAATTCAGCCACACAAAAACATGAACTTACTATGAGAAGGTTTGATTCCTGATAAATCTGATATTTGTAGAACCTATAATAATAATAATAATAATAATAATAATAATAATAATAATAATAATAATAATAAAATAATAATTATTATTATTATTTCTCTTATTTCACTCCAATGGAGGCCAACGTCTTACTCCGGGACTGTGTAGCCAAACGACAGATTTCTGTTTGACATCTTGCCCATCTACTCTCCCAGTATTCTTCGGACAATACTGCAGAGGTCCAAGATCACGGAATTCTGAATGTAAATGTACACATCACGGTGCAAATCTAAGATGTCAATACTGCTGTTCAGTGTGTTGGGGATTTCACCTGTAGCGCCAATAACAACTGGTACCACTATAACTTTTGCCATACCCCACATAGATTTGATTTAATCTGCCAATGGCAGGTATTTGTTAATTTTTTCCGTGTGTGTTTTCTTCAGATTGGCTGGTAGAGAGACTGCAATATCAATGATAAAGGTTTTCCTTTCAGTCTTTAAAACCAGTACAATATCCGGGATGTTGTTCGGAATTTGTTTATCTGTTAGTACTGGGCGGTTCCAGTAAAGTTTGCAGTTCTCATCCTCTCTTATGGGCGGCGGTTCATAAGAGTAGTACGGCGCCTGCTTCTCATCTCCAAAATACTTTAGCCTGAGAGCCTGGTGTATTATCTTGGCCACACGATTATGTCTGTCAAGATATTGTTTTGGCGCTAAAACTGAGCATCCAGAAATAATGTGATCGATCCCTTCCCCTTTTTGGCTACACATTCTGCAGTTGGCATTTTGTATGTTTTCACGCATGATGTGCTTGCAGTAAGCTCTCGTTGCGATTAACTGATCTTGAATCGCAATTATGAAGCCTTCCGTTTCCGCAAACAGGTTGCCAGTTTGCAGGTAAGCCAAAGAAGCTTGCAGATTTATTTCAGTGTTTTCTAATGTGTTTCTGTAACGGCCGTGGAGGGCTTTACTCCTCCATCTTTCTAGTTGTTCGTTTGTAGGGATCTTCGAGGAAGGATCGTACATTAAGTCGGAGAGTTTAAGAGGTGTGGCGCTGTGATCTGCCTTTATAATTACAGTCATCCACTCACTGGATTTTGCCTTCTGGAGGAAGTAGTCTCTAAGATCTTTTACTTGCTTATAATGCCTGGTCGTGACACTAGGAATACATCTGCCGCCATCTGTCCGGGGCATATGGAACCTTTCAATTGAACTGTGTGGCTGGTGTGCTCTTGCTTTATAAAATTCTTTTCTTGTTTTTATGTCAAGGTTATTCAGTTCGGTGTCGGTCCATTTTAGTATTCCAAAGGAATAAGCGAGTACTGAGGCTGCGTATATGTTGATTGCTTTCGCTGTGTTGCGTGCACTCAACTCTGTCTTCAAGATGGCGCGCACCCTCTGGATGTAGTTATTACCCACCATTTCCTTGGCAAGTTTGTCTTCTATGCCTTTAGACTGCAAATATCCGAGATATTTGTAATTCTCTTCCTCGGCCATTCCTTTGTTGGTGCCTTGCACTTTATTTACTTCATATCCAGGATGTTCAACCCATTCTCCTTTACTCATACAGCTAATTCTGCACTTGTCGAGGCCAAGTTTCATGTTCACGTCATTACTGAATGTTCCTACACAATCTAGGAGGCTGTGAAGATGAATTTGGTTTTCACATAGACATATAATACTAGACTGGCAATGAACGATTCTTTTTGAAGCCAACTGATTGCGCCCGCCGCCATATTGGGTCACTACACTATCACTCATGGACATATACTGCTACACGTCAATGAACTCTTGGAAAATCTATGAACACAAATTTTCGACGTACAGTTGCAAATAAAAACTCCAATATTGAACAGGAAATATTTTTGGGAAATAAAAAACTTAATATCAAAGTTTTAAATCGGTTTCATTGCTTTATAGTCAAAAACAGAACTAGTGTCCATTCTGTATTGACATTTAAGAGGAGGATAAAAAACTACATTTAAATATCCAGAAGCAAGGCAAGGGACCATCTCAGCATTTGCTCATGGATCAAGGGAAACAATGAAAACCTATCGAAATGGAGGTCATCTGACCCAAAAGTAAATTACATTCTTTACACGTACAATGACGAAAATGTTGGAAGCAAACACCAGACGCAGATGTTGGTTGCCAGTTTTCCCTCCTAATGGTATTAACCCATGCTTTTCTTCAATCTTCTCGCTTTGGAAAACTAATCAAAATCAGAACAAAACAAAAAGGCATTAGAGGTTAGGTTTACAAATCACTCCTCAGGAACTTTAATCAACACAAACTTATTCTTTTCTTACTCAATTTTAATTAGTTGTTTAATCATACAATCTTAACATTAAAAATCGTCAACAGTCAGTAAAATTCAGTAACTAGGTAAAGAAAAGGTAGTAACTTACCGGTGTATTGAAATTCCAATTTCTTTTCCCTTGTGTCGCAAATTCGAAAACTTGCATCCAAACACGACGCAAGTACTCACCATGGCGGTGGAAGTGATCCAGAAATCACAGAACACAACGGAAACAATTCGAAATTAAGAAAAAAAGCTCATTAATTTAACACGTACAGCATAGGCAGCGAACGAACCTGTAGTGACAAAAGATGGCGACGAGCGCAAGATTTTGGCTTCACTAGCGCCAATGTTACGAGATAGGACGTTGCCAGTCTAGTACTATATGTCTATGGGTTTTCAGCATACACTTTCAAGTCATCCATATAAAAAAGGTTACTTACTTGTGCTCTTGATTGTTCCAGCTTAAATCCCTTCTGCCTATTTAGCATTGATGTTAGTGGTTTCACAGCAAAACAAAACAACAAAGAACTGAGAGCCTTGGAGGATACCTCTCTTGATTTTAATACTCCCAGCTTGAACGTCCTTTTTGCCAGTAGCCTACTCAGTTGCAAGTTAGTACTCCAGCGATCCATTGCATATCGCAGGAACCCCTTCACATGATTCTCAACACCATAGATTTCCAACACTTCACTCAGCCACGTGTGTGGGACACTGTCAAATGCTTTCTGATAGTCTATGTATGCGGTATACAATGATCCCTTTCTCTGTTTTACAGAATTGGTAACGATGGAATCTACCATCAGTTGTTCCTTGCATCCTCGTGATCCCTTATGGCATCCCTTTTGTTCTTCATCCAATATTTTGTTGTTGTCTAAATGTTGGTATATTTTGCTGCTTATTATGGATGTAAGCAGCTTGTACAGTGTTGGGATATATGTGATAGAGCTGATCCAGCAAAATACCTCCCTGTGTTCTCTTTGGGGAGTAGGTAGGTGATCCCTTCTGTCATGAACGGAGGCATCGTCTGCGAATTTTCCAGTACACCAGTGTAACACTTGGCTAGATGTTTGTGGATTCCGGTGAATTTCTTTATCCAGAAATGTTGCAATCCGTCGGGTCCAGGTGCCTTCCAGGTCAATGTTTTTGCCAGGGCTATTTTTACACCTTCTTCATTGATTTTCCAGTTTAACATTGTTTTCAATCTGGTCATACGTTGCTTCTTAGTCCTCTGCCATTTTGCCCTTTTGTGTTCAACAGATTCACCCCACACGTTTTGCCAGAAACTGAAAGCGTCCTCAGCTTTGAGTGTGATGTCTCCGTCTGCTTCTATACTGGATGCTGTGGGTCTTAGTTTTCTGAAGTTCTTTTGGTTGTTTCTAAATTGGTTGTTGTCTCTACGACGTGCCTGACTTTTCCGGTAACGTTTTAATCTCTTCGCATGTGCAGAAAGCCTTTGTTTTTGAGTGTCCAGTACCGTGTTCTCCTGCGTCTTCAGGCACTCCAAGATAATTGCTCCAGCTCTCCTAACTTTAGCTGAAGCATTCGGTTTTGTGTATTGGGTCAGTATGCCAATATTCCTTCTAATCTGATCAATTTTTTTAATTATTATTATTATTATTATTATTATTATTATTATTATTATTATTATTATTATTATTATTATTATTATTATTATTATTATTATTATTATTACTATTACTATTATTATTATTATTATTATTATTATTAATTAATTAATTAATTAATTTATTTAACCCTTAGCATGATACAAGTAACAGTAAAACTAGCAAAACAAATTAGTTGTTGTCTTCTCGTAAAACTGCAAATACTACGTTCCTTCATCACACTGATGTTCCTAAAGTTAATGAATTGACAAACTCCCTTGAAAATAGTTATTAATCAGGATTAGATAAAATACATTCTATTACTCTTGTGTTGGCCTGCCTTACTTTTTATCTAGTTAATTTATCTCTATATGCTTTCACATTCCCTGACTTCCTAAAAATCAGAATTATAAGTTCTTAAGAATTAAAGAAAAGGAGTATACAAGATGTAAGGAATTATATAATTAGAATTCCCACCTGGTATTTAGCAAACTCAATGAAAGAGTTATCTTGGTATGATTTGGTAATTTCCTGAAAGCTAATGATATCCACAATAAGTCACAACATGGTTTTAGGAAAGATTTCTCCACATCTACTGTTATTAAATTAATTCATGGAATTCTTGGAAATTTGTAAGTAAACAAAAGTGACAAGTGCATTCATTGACCTCTCAAAGGCATTTGATAGTGTATGTCATGAAATTCTGTTAACAAAGCTAGATTTAATGGAATATGGGGGTGAGTTAATATCCTTATAAGATCACACCACTGAGGTTGTAAATATTGCACAGATATTTGCTGACATTTTAAAAATTCATTATTTAAAGTTAAATCTCATCTTTAGATACTGTAGGAGTACCAGGTCCAGTGATATATAAACAAAATTCCAAGTTCCATGTTTCTGTAATTTTTAATGCCGAGGACACCACTTGAATGAGTAATGGGCCCAACTCATCCAGAAAACGAATTTAACAGAATCTTTAATTACACTTCAAAGCTACTTGTCATTGAATAAATTAAAACTAAATGTTGATGTTGACAAAAATATGCTAATTAACTTTATACTTCATAATTTTCCTTGAGAAAACAGTAAAGAAGAAGTCTATAATGAGGTTGTGAATTAAACAGACCGCCCTAAGTTTTTAGGAAAGTTCATTCATGAAATCTTTCCAACAATAAACATCCTGACACATTCTGCAATAAAATAACCTCCAATATATTTCTGTTAGGGAAATGTTTCCTCATACCTCAAAACTAGTGCAATGTAATCAATTTATAATGGCATATTCTATTTTCATGAACAGTATGATATTGAAGGATGAATGTGGGAGGATAGAACACAAAAAATTGGTAGATTAATGGTCCTAAGAAAGAAATGTCTCAGAAGCATTTTTAAAATTAAATCAATATGGTCTTGTAAAGACTACTACATTAAATTTGAAAAACCAACAGACCGTTGTTGCATTTTGTTTACAAATTATAACTTTTGTTAAGAAACAATCAATACTTGGTTTGTAACAAAGATTTATGTATCTATCATACTTGAAAACATTGGTATTATCACAGGGTGCACTCTGGCAAGTTCCCTGCTATCAAAGATTCATACTGCATTAATTAATTTACTTAACATTAACATTAATTAATCAAACAATGTTGAACATATTAATTTTAAGCTGTTTTTCTTTAATTAGGAACAATCAAAATAATTCATTTCATATATTGAAACTGTTGAACACGCTGGCTATGCCAGAAAGGTTTAGCTGCATTTAAAATGTACTGCATCCATCTTTACACAGTTGACAGAGAGAGAGAGAGAGATACTCTTAATGAAGAGATTTTCTTGAAATGATATAGAAAGCATTTGGATGCTGGAATTTCAAGATGTGATTGCATGTTGAACTTGATTAAATATTACAATAACTCAAATAAATAATGTTCCTAATTTGAGTTTAGCCTGTAACTGTCCCAAATTAGTGCATATACACTCTTTAAAAATTATATTTTTTCCATAGTATATGATAACAATGAAGAGGAAAACTTCAATGAAAAATTTCAGGGGGCTGAAAAATATTTTGATATATTGAAGTACAACTATAAACAAAGTAGCTCAGAATCATCTACTTTGGTTTCTCAATAAAGGATTTGGATAATTTTAGGATTAATGGATTTGAATAATTTTAATTGATTTTTAGCATTTCCTAATTTGCTTTGAATTGCCAATAAATTGATTGCCTAAATGAAAATTTAAAATAACACTGTGTTAAATAATTCACAAATATATTATTTTGACTTCTCTAATTACAAAAGAAATGATAATACAACATGTAAAGAACCCGAGGTAATATGTTAAAGAAAACAATTTTAAAGAAGTTTATTACATGAACAAAGATTTTTATTACCCTGATAGGAACATTAATGCATTGAATGATAATTATGTAATGGGCAATTTCATTTGAAGAGTTTCAATCAATCTGCAATATACTAGAAGATCACCTAGCCCAAATATTTGTAAATGCTCAGTGGAGATAAAGGAGATAAAAATATATAATTTTTGGGGTATTATTATTAATTTTGTTTTGGTGAATAATGAATATTCATGTAAATGGAAATATTAGAGATGTGATTGGCTTATTTTACACTGCACAAAGAATTATATGAATTTTTGTGCTTTGTGAATTCTTTGTTTGGAAGGGGAAAATGTATTTAAAATGCTTATTACTTTTTCATGACAAGTCAAATGTGATATTTTAAATCATTATTTAATGTCAACAGAAAATAAATTAATTATTTTTCTCTGGGGGCAGAAGAAAACTTTTTATTTAAATTTGCTAATTGTTCAAGATTCAAAGAACATTGCAAGGTTTCTTTTTTGGTAAATATCCACTTATTTAGCAATAATTTCAACAACTATTGCTTATCTTAGTCATTTCTTACAAGTATTTGATTTAAATAACCGAAACTACTGTATTTTGTGCCATTCAAAAATATTTTCATTATATGAAAATTAACTTTGTAGTTTTTGTTTCTTTGAATATTAAAGTATTTGTATCAGGCATTGTATTTACCAAGGATGGCAACAGAAACAGAACTAAACGAAATTGGTTCGTTACTGTATCTTGTGCACAGAAACTAAAGTACCTAACAAAACTAAGTCTTCTTTCTCTTGAAAGGGGAGGAGACATGCATTACGGAAGACATGCATTCTGTAATAAAAGCAAAACATGCTTTTAGAAATAATTCACCAATATTCAGTTACTAGTTGCATGTGACATCGCCGACGCTTTAAACATTGTTCGGTTGTTTGACTTTTGTTTTTTTTTCTTTCTTCGATTCAGACTCCTCTTTGTTCAGTTTATATCTTTTGTCAGCGTTGAGAACTAACCACTTGAATTTTGCAATTATTTTGTGATACTGAGCACGATTTCTATCTTTGGCTTACCTGAACTGATGTAATGTAATTGTTTCATAAACTTGACTTCGTGAAGAGTTCGAAATGTTTTTCTTTCAATTTGTCGCAGTACATATTTTTAAAATCAATTTGAAAACCACGCGATGTTGTCGGTAAACACGCATTTCTGTTGCACCTCCCGGTCATTTGACTTATCCTGATTTCTCATATAAAAATGATCTCCGTAGTCTCTGAAGACATAAGGCTGATCCCCACAGCTCAGATGCAGCGACCGGCTCGATGACACCGCTATGCTCTTCTCGAAGACGTGCACCCACGGCCGTCTGATCCGGGCAACTCAATAGGCCCTCCACTTATGTAGTTCATTTTCCGTGAAAGGAAATTCTTCGTTTCCGTGAAAGGAAATTCTCGTTTCCTTTGTCTTCCAAGACTTCATTCGAGACTTCATCTGAGACTTCATCCGAGACTTCATCCGAGACTTCTTCCGAGACGCCTTCCGAGACGATTTTCCGAGACGCTTTCCGAGACGTCTTCCTCTACCTCTTCCTCTACGTCCTCTACGTCTTTCTCTACGTAGGTACTGGAGTTTAATCAACGCCACTTACATAGATATATTTAGGTGGCGTTGCTTTAAGTCCCGACTTACTCATCAAGATCGCGGGGCCAAAACACGAAAAAACACGTTTTTGGAAATTTCTTAGAATCTTATGGTCGGATCTGAAAATAAATTATCAGTTCCCCATCAGGAGACCGAGGCACATCGAATGACACCTCGTATGTCTCGATTGGTGCACGGGAAGTAGTCTAACCGTGAGTGACGGAACCGCACATCTGCACATATGCACATCCGCAAATACGCACACTTGAAGATTAACTCAAATACTGTATAGGGATATGTACCGTCGGCATTAATTTCCCAACTCACTGGAAGTGTGAAATATTAACAGTAATATTTATTAAAATTATTTAAATTAATCAAAAATTCTGTACAAAATGATCTCATTTTCCTATCGTAACATTTTGGAACGGTAAACGTAAATCGTACAACATAATGTGTCGGGGAAGTTCAATGAGTATCCTACGTCTGGTTTTCCTGATGACACCCAACTAGATATCAGAACTAAATAGATGATTTTAACGTCGATATTTTCCATCAGAAACATGGTTATATTCCATCATGGTTATATTTACATCGATATTTTTTTCGATGTTCTCTTCGGATCGATATACATATACCTTCGCGTTTGAATTGCCGCAACGCTTTGTGGCTCGGCATTTTCACATCCGAAAACAGCATTGTCGTTCTATTGTTCAATATATAGTGTTATGTGTCGCATTCTTTCCTGACGACGGCCGCTTTTGTTTGGACGGGGCCGATATTCTATGACAATTCTATGCGAGCAAGTAAATTATTTGGATGTACATCTAAGGGTTGCATCACTTAGACCGTTCCCCCTGTCAGTTGTCCCTCGGTCACGTTCTTTGCGTTCACCACATCGACGGCCCGTCGAGGTGGGTCGGTCCACGTCCTGACGGGGGGATGCAGGGAGGGCTCTCAAGTATTCCTTTCTTTCACAAGTCATTTTTCTTCTCCCCATTAGTCATTCTCATTCTTTTATAACATCCTGTTTCCTTTCTTCTCCCTCTTCTTTTTCACTGGCTCTCTCTGTATGCTGAACGCCCACCCATGTGTTTGCCGTGCATGGCGACCCGTGTCGAAGGGAATGTGTGTCCTGGCGGTTGAGGGGTCTGTTGGTTTCCCCAGTACTCACCTTGTGCTACGTTTTGGTTTGCACTTAGGGATACGTTGTTACGTATTTTGGGGAACATTCCTTGTAGGCTTCAATACGCTTGCTTTGGCCTCGGACTCTTCTAGACGGGCGGTCGGGAGCTAACCCACTCCCGATCAATCGGCTTGGACTAGGTCTTGTACTGAACTCCAGGGTGAGCGGGGGATTCACGGTGGTGCAGCGCTGTGTTATTCCCCCACTATATCCCCGTGGCAACCCTGACACTCCGATGGAGTGTCCCCTTGTTGGGCTCCGTGGGGGGTGGGGACCATGGGGATGAATCTGATATCCATCTCATGGATACTAAACCCTCTACCCCGCCCTCTACCGCAAGGAAGAGGCGATGTCCGGAACGAACTATTGATCTGAATAGTTTCTTTTCGAAAGAAGAAGATAGGCCAAAGAAACCTAGATTCCTCCTCATGGAATGCGCTGAGGAAGGAAAATCCTTTAAAATGGTAAGTGCTGTCCGTTTAGCGCGCGCAATTGAAGAAACTTACGGAAATCTACAAGCTGTGGTGCGACAAAGGAATGGTACCATTCTCTTTGAAGCACGTTCAGATGACCAAATAGATAAGATAATGAAAACCAAGCAGATTGCCGGCCTCCAAGTGAAAGTGACCACTCACCCAACACTTAACCTGTGTAAGGGAGTGGTCAACATGAAGACTTCTCTGCGGAGAGTGAAGAAGATTTAATAGCCTTTTTTAAGAGCCAGGGAGTGACGGAAGTATATAGGATCAAGAGGAGGGAGCATGGGCGAGAAATCCCCACTTCCACCCTTATTCTCACGTTTAATCTTCCAACTCTCCCTCAAAAGATCTCGTGCGGTTTCTATAATCTTCACGTACGGCAATATGTCCCAAACCCTTTGCGGTGTTTTAAGTGCCAGAGGTTCGGCCATACACAGCAGCGGTGCATGGCAGATAACCCAGTGTGCGGTAAGTGCGGGAAAACTATGCACGAACCTGAACCCTGTGCAACTACACCGCATTGTGTAAACTGCGAAGGTGACCACCCGGCCAATTACAAGCAATGTCCTACTTTCTTGAGGGAACGTGCCATACAGAAAATTCGAGCAGTTGAAAAAGTGTCCTTTCCTGAGGCCAAACGTCGGTACCAGGCGAGGAACCCTGTTGATCTCTCTCGCTCCTTCTCCGATGCCGTGAAAGTAAAGACACCGAGGGTAGCAATGGGCTGCCAAACGGAACGAGCTACTCCCCAAGTAGTGAGTTTCGCATGCCAGGTGTCTCCAGTGGACCTCCCAGTGGATGCCTCTCCCCTCCAAGGTAGGAGAGTGATCATCCCGACAAAATATAAGATGGACAAAAAAACTCAGCCGTTGCAGTCGACAAAACACATATCCAACCCCCCTGCCACAGAAAATGTTACGCAAATCTGCCTCAGACACGACCACGAAAGGCTCATCATAGCCACGTGTTACTCCTTCCGAAACCCACACTGAGCGAGCATCCAGCCCCCCTGGGAGTGCCCGGGAGGTCTCGGCTTCGGAGGAGGCTCCCGTTGGGGAGGAGTCTCGCGCATCCGGATCCCAACGTCGGAGGAAAAAAGAAAGTTGAATTTACCATGGCTCTCATAAGGAACATGAATGGTTTCTCATCGCGACGGGACGCTCTTAAACTTCTGTTATCCCGTCACAACCCTTTAATAATCTGCCTCCAAGAGACTCACCTCACCGCACCTCGAACCTTGTCTCTTCGTGGTTTCTCCCCTTATAGGTTTGATGTGGATGATGGTCTCCGTGCCCATGGCGGAGTTGCTTCACTGGTACATGATTCGCTGCTGTCTACAGAGGTCCCTGTTCAGACTGACCTTCAAGCAGTGTGTGTGCAGGTGCACCTCCCATCCCTCACACTCACTGTGTGCAATATTTACATCCCTCCAGGACTAACAGTATCTGCTCATAAACTTTTGGACTTGATAAACCAACTGCCCTCTCCGTTCGTGGTTGTCGGGGATGTAAATGCCCATAGTCCTCTCTGGGGCTCTTCCCGTACCTGTCCGAGAGGCAGTGTATTAGAATCAGTAATAGACACGGCGAACTTGGTTATTCTAAATTCCAGTGAGCCAACTCATTTTGCCGTCGCCACAAATTCGAGCACGTGTATCGATCTAGTACTCTGCAGCCCTTCTCTTGCAACTGTCCTGCAATGGTCCATCCTAGACGACCTGTGCGGAAGCGACCATTACCCCGTTATCGTCCACATTGATGGACTTGCTCGTGGGTTGGCGCGCCCCCCTCAGTGATGTGTTCGACGTGCTGACTGGCTGACATTTCAAGCGTACGTTAGTCTATCGGAGGGCGAGTTTGTCAGTGTGGAAGAAATGGCAGCACACTTTAACCGTGCTGTACTACAAGCTGCGGACATTGCAATTCCCAAGTCGACCGGCAAATCGCGACACCCCTTCGTTCCATGGTGGAACCTGGATTGCTCAAGGGCTGTTAGTGCTCGCAAGAAAGCGTTGGCACGTCTTAAACATTATCCAACTGCGGATAACCTTATTGACTATAAGAGGTGTAGAGCGAAGGCGAGAAGAACCATTCTAGAAAGTAAAAATGCATCATGGAGAGCATACATCTCCTCTCTGAATTGCCATACGCCACCACGTCTGGTATGGAGGAAGGTGCGTCAAATTAAAGGATATCCTTCCCCAAACTTAGTGGCAGGTCTTCTCAAAAATTGTCAAATTATCACAGCTCGAGACGCTATTGTAGAGGAACTTGCCTCTCACAATGAAAGTATGTCGAGTTCAGCAAACTATGTTCCCAACTTCCTCTTGCTTAGAGAAAGAATGGAAAACCGCACTTTGGATTTTTCGACCCGAGCAAATGAGGATTACGATACTCCTTTCTTAATGTATGAAATGCGCTCTGCTCTGATGCTTGCGAAAAGTACCACACCAGGTCCAGACGAAATTCATAATTTAATGCTGCAACATCTTCCCGAAACAGCCACGCAATTTCTTCTCCGGCTGTATAACTGGATCTGGGAAGAGCACACCATCCCTACCTTTTGGCGAGAAGCCATCATCGTGCCAATTCCCAAGGAAGGGAAAGATCGATCACTGCCATCAAGTTATCGACCTATTTCCCTCACAAGCTGTGTATGCAAGGTACTGGAACGCATGGTGAACCAGCGGCTGGTGTGGACCTTGGAGTACAAAAATTTGTTGACGCCAATCCAAAGCGGGTTTAGAAAAAACCGGTCAACCTTGGACCACCTCATTTCGCTGGCAACACCTGTTTCTACATCGTTCGTCTAGAGACAACATCTTGTGGCCATATTATTCGATATAGAAAAGGCCTACGATACCACTTGGAGGCATGGCATTTTGCAAACCCTGCACTCTTGGGGATTTAGGGGGAAGCTCCCTCTATTCCTCCAAAACCTCCTCTCGAACAGATCTTTCCGTGTTCGTGTGGGTGACAGGCTTTCCCAGTCACCCTCTTGAAAATGGTATTCCCCAAGGATCAGTCCTTAGTGTCACTCTGTTTGCCGTCGCCATCAATGGTATAGCGTCGACTGTGCGTGGTCCTGTAAAGGCATCGTTGTTTGTGGATGATTTTGCCATCTTTTGTTCATCCAGCAGCATCAGTGTGATCCAGAGGCAATTCCAAATAGTGCTGAACAAGCTCCACGAATGGAGCACGACAACAGGATTTAATTTTTCTGCCACTAAATGTATGGGTTTGCATTTCTGTAGGATATATCATTTACACAGCAATCCAGTCCTTTACCTGGGAGGAAATCTGCTTCCATTCGCGGAATCTGCCAGATTCCTGGGGCTCACTTTTGACAAGTCACTCACGTGGCGTGCTCATAGCCGTGGACTACAAACCAGATGTGTCTCCCCCTTAATCTTCTTCGAATGCTAAATGGCACATCATGGGGTGCCGACCGCACTACCCTATTGCGGTTATATAGATCACTCATCCGCTCAGTTTTGGATTACGGTAGTGACGTGTATGGCTCGGCAGCTCCCTCCACTCTGCGACCCATCAATAGTATACACCACGCTGGTATCCGTCTATCAACAGGTGCGTACCGCACCAGCCGAATTGAGTGCCTTCTAGCCGAGGCTGGTGAGCCCTCCTTAAAAAGAAGGCGGGATATCTTATTAGCATCTTACGGTGCTAAAGTATCAGGACTTCCTAATCATCCTTGTCGCCAAATAATTACCCATTCTAAGTATGAAACATCCTATATTCTTGGATCATCGCTGCCTCACCCTCCAGGTATTCGATTGCGAAATCTTTTGCGTGACCTTAATGTTGATCTTCCCACCCCTGTGAAACCCCCAAGTCACCCCATTCCCCCTTGGAAACTCCTCCGACCGAATATTGACCTCAGACTATCTAATCTTCCCAGACAAACGACTAGTCCTCTTGTTTACCAGATGCATTTTCAGGAAATGAGGGTAGCCTATCCAGATCATGTATTCCTATACACAGACGGTTCATCGTTCAACGCAGAGTGGCATGTAGTTTCTATTGCATCAGAGTGACCAAATCATATCGACTACATTCTCAGTGCAGTACCTTCACTGCTGAAATGTATGCAATTCTTGAAGCTCTAAAATACATCGAGTCAGCGACCTTGCGCCGAGCAGTTCTCTGTTCCGATTCTCTCAGCTCACTACAAGCTATATCCCGTTCTTCCTCAGACTATCTGACGGAATCAATTCGAAACCTCATTCATCGCCTTCTGCTTCGCCACTATGATCTGGTACTGAGTTGGGTCCCAGGCCATGTTGGAATCATGGGGAACGAACTGGCTGACCGGTCGGCGAAATCGGCGACGGAGAATACTCATGTTGACATTCCTTTTGTACCATCGTCCGATGTTAAAGCTTTTTTAAAACGATCCATCTTTAGAGCGTGGCAAACAGAGTGGCACAATACCACCTGTAAACTAAGTGCAATAAAAGATTCTGTTAATTCCTGGCGTTCCTCATCTCGACCTTCCAGGCGTGAGGAGGTTATTTTAACCCGTCTACGTATCGGACACTGCCACTTCTCTCACAGTTTTCTCATTCGAGGTGAATCTCCTCCTACCTGTGATTCATGCAGGGCGGTTCTTTCTGTGGAACACGTCCTCCTTCATTGTTTGAAATTTGTTGGCAGTCGACGAAGACATGGTCTGGGCAACTCTCTACGAGAGGTGCTCGGAGATGACGAGCCCGCGCTCTCAAAGCTTTTTTGGTTTCTTGAGAGAATGCGGAATATATAATTTGATTTGACATATAAGGGCAATATAATTTTTTATGTTTTCCTGGCCTCAGCTTTACGTTTTTGAACTTTATTTTTATCTACTTATATCTTTTATGCGTAATTGTAGCTCCCCTTTTTAGGGTATGTATATGCTTTTAAATTAGCTGGTAAACTACATCAGCATCACTTAATATAACTTCATTTTATTTGTTTTATAAATACTTTGACATGGGCGCCAATGACCGTAGCAGTTGAAGCGCCCTATAAACCTAATCAATCAAATCAAATCAACATCGACGGTCGCACCCATGACCCTATGAAAGGTCATTGTAAAACCATTTACTATGCCTTCAGAAACGTGTGTGGCCAGGAGGTCGTCTATTTCTACTTCCTCAATTTTACATAGTGTTTTCGAAGCTTCGCGATTTTCAGTGCACTGTCTTTTAAAATTCTACTCGGAGCCGCACGTAAAACATTTAAATTTCTTGGGCCTTTAGAATTATACATCCTTTTTCGCATTCCCCGAGATCGTAGAATCCTTACGCGGAAAGATAGGAGAGGTTTCTCCCGCATTATTATTTGAAAACAATTCAGTTTTTCTCTTATATCCTTACCATATTATTCTCATAATTGTCCCGCTTCTTAGCTAATTCGGGTCGGTGAAGTAATTGCACCCCAGTTGTCGACCAAATACTCTCGAATTTTGTCCGGCACTCGCCTTTTTAATTGGTTGACTACAGTTAAATCGAACAATTAGTCGAAAGTCTTTATTGCAAGACCATTGATCCATTCTTTACAATAATTAGTTAATTCGTGCGCAAACACTTTCCAACTTCATTCGGTCGCCCTTTGATGCGACACAAATAGTTGCCGCAACTTTTCAAGATTGAATTTGAATAATCATAACAATGTTGCCTTTACCTCATCGTACGATTCTTGTCCATCTCTAAGGAATTACCACAAATTTACATTGTTGGGCAAAAGACCCATCAGATGCGTCGCCCAGTCATCGATCGGGATCTCTATGGCTCTGGAAAATCTTTAAAAATAGTTTTGTCATCGGAAGCTCCCCGTAATTTGTCCATTAATTGAAACATCCTTATTTACACCTTTGAACTAGAATCATGGCTTGATACGGACTGCACAGACAAAGTATCATGCGAAGGCTTTAGCTTCTCCAACGCAAATTGACGCTCTTCCCGTTCCCGCTCTCTTTCCCTTTCCCGTTCTTCGAGTTCGCGTTCCTCATTAATGGCTTCTATCATCGCTTACATGAAATTCAGATTATAATCCTCATTCTCCTAAATGTGTTTAAATAATCGCGACTTCGTCGAATTCAACGGGATCTCCAAGATCAATGGCTATTTGTCACAAAACGTCCTTCCTGAGCTTTCTCAAATACGCCATACTGATGCCTGTGTGACACGAAGAAAAAATACCCCTGACAAATACGTTGGTCACTCTTACCTGTTCTCCGTTCACCCTAAGAAAAAAGTGGATGTAAACAATAGTACGTGCTTTGGGATGCTTGCCATTTAGTTGACGCGATACAGCCTCATGCGTGTTCATGTGCAGAAGAAAATAGTTTTCGATGTAGTGGCTCATACTGTTAAAATTCTAGACAAAACTTACAATCTATAACTCAGATTCCAAATTAAGAAGACCATTGTTCTCTCACCTGCCCTTCTGGAAGAGGAGATATCGATGTCGGTGACAGTTATGTGTCCAGTGCCTGCTTGGTGTCAGCTCTAGCGAAAACAATGAATCCGTAAGAGTCAAGAGGCGAATTGTATCCCACGCACGTGCAGTAGTAACTGGAGCTGTTTATTTCTTAAGAACTGATGACAGACGCAGGTTCGGTCACGCACGGTGGGAGGCGGTATGCTCATGCGAAGTGAAGGAGATGAGTTTAGAATTGTTTGTCTAACAGTTCGAAACGTTCGCTTGAAGATGTCGGGGAGCGTTGCAGGTCCTTCCTTGGTGAATCACCACAACGGTAAACTATTTCGGGGAAGTGAAAAGCGTGTTATATTGAACGTTTTTACTACATTTTTAGCACTTTTTGGAACTTCTCGAGCAAGGTATTTCTAAAGAGACGCCAGAATGCTGGTGTAGTGGCAGTTATGCATACTATTAAAGAAGAACAGAGGATGTGGGAGGAAGATAGCTTCAGTGACAGTCGTGGACGAGATAGTCATCACCGAACGTTCCTCTTCCAGCAACAGAGTGATCGTAAGTTAAGTGTTTGCTTGAGATTAAATGATGAATATTAGTTAATACGGTCGAAATAATGTAATTTGGATATTGACATTCGCTTGCTCACTTCATTCTTGTAAATATTTTTTAAAAATTGAACTTTTCTAACTGGTAGTTAAGGGTGATTTGATTAGTTTTACTATGAGGTATTTCTGTTAATGTGTGTGGAGCTATTAGAAATGTTAATATTCGCCCAAGTGCTCTGCAGAAGTCGGGTTCTCTTTTCGAGCGATCACTGACTATACCGACCGCATGTGGCCGGACGTAGAGCGAGCGGAGTCGGCGATTGAGAATCGAAGCAAGGCAGATGAATACCTCGGGTTTGTTTACATCAGCTTTTGTCTAAGAGCGCAGTGCTGCTGAGTGATGAAATCGCCGACGCCTTCCGCGACGGTTTCAGGTACTACAGGTGGTTGTGATGGAAGGGACGCGGATTCGAGAGGCCTTCTTTCTTTCCTTCCTTTCTTCCTTCCCTCCCGTCCTTCAGACGCGCCGCAATCAAGATGTGGTCATTCCGAGGCCGCACACTTGGGTTTTTCTAACCTGGCACACTAACACTGGCACCTGGCACATCCTGATGACACTTCATTAGCTGTAACGGTGTCATCCAATCAAGAGCTAAAACGTCATCATGGTGAGGTCACTGTGGTGACGTTTAAGCTCCCGATTGGACGAAACCGTAACAGCTGATCAGCTCTCATCAGCCAGATTATAGAAACCCAAGTATAGTATAGGCGCTGTTCCTGGAACCTCCGTAACGAACTGCGGAGCACTCTGCCACGGTTATGGTTGTACTGATCCTCTACGCTGTGGTCTTCGACATCCAATCCGCCGCCACCAATTTAAATGGTACTTGTCTATGACGTCGTCGGTTGCACATGATAGGCAAGATGGCTTTGGTATGTATACAGTTTATTTACATACATTCATGTAAGCCATACCATTTACTGTCGGATCATTCACTCCACGTTACTATCTGCTAACTACCGAAGACACTCTTCGACATGAGCTGGGGCTCATACCCGGTAGCTTGCGGCCTTCCACGCACACTGTGTCCTTGCGACAGAGGTTTGTGGAACAACCTACCCTCACGACTTGCACCCTTGGGCTTGACCGTCTCCCTTTTGTCTATTGAGGCGCATTCCACTCGTATCCACACTGGAAGCTTCCAAGCTATCGCGCTATTCACAGAGTTGTCGCGTGCTGAGAAGCGGACATTACAGTATCTAGGACTCATCAAATCAGTGGCGGCTCTTTGGGGTAGGCTCTCCCTACCTTGATGAGTGTGTACCGGTATAATACGCACCACGAATTAGATGACTCTTACAATTTTAATATTTTTTATTTTATTCCTCTGGAAATGTATAATGAACATTTCATCATCGTGGCACGAGCCATATTTGCATTTCACGCATTTTGTAACAGTCCGTGCGCCTTGTGATGTGTGTCTTCTCGCAGAGACATGCGCTCACTTGCATCTCTCAGGATAGACTTGTCCGTCCGCTGCTTCGCTTCGCACCGTATTCTGAGAAAAGAGCCTAGCCTGGAACAGTACATGCTGTGGCTATGTTTGACGCATTCGCGGTTTGCGTAAGCCAGCGAATTCTCTGGCTGCCTACCCGCACGGAATTTTCTGATTTCTACTCGCATGCAAGCCGCATAGCGCGCGTGTTTACTGTTTTGTTGGCAAGCGGATAAAGGGATTATTATTTAGGAAGTATTTATTTTATTCATTTTGAATTAGTATACTGGGGTTATTAGTTATTTGTTTTTTATATTTAAACCTAATTTTACGTTAATTGTATGACAGATACAGTGAATGAACTACTACCTACACCGTTTTCTCGTCTTAACGGTGTAAAAACAAAGGCTCTAGCTGGATGGTTAAAACTTCTCCCGCTTGAAATCGAAAAGAAAATCTTTCCTAAGGATTATGATCATGAAAAACTTTTATTCATGGACGTGTTAGAGTCCTCCTCCTCACATCCTTCGCAATAACGAAAAATGTGTTTTTTTTTCATCGAATTGGCAATATGAATTTTCATGAAAAATAATGATTCTTTATGTGAAATTTACTAAATGTTTCAAAAAAATTTCTTATTTGCCACGAAATTCAAACTTTAAATGGATTTTAAAAATTGAAAGAAAGCTTTTTTATTTCGCCGGGTGCCCGAGAAAATTCTCAAATGTTGCCCTAAAAATTAGCTATCTTCAGCTATCAGCTATCTTCAGTTTTTCCTTCCTGGTGCGCTATGTTTAAACAATTAAAATACATATTTTCTCCCCGTCGAGGTGGGTTGGTCCACGTCCTGACGGGGGGATACAGAGAGGGCTCTCAAGTATTCCTTTCCTTCACAAGTCGCTTTTCTTCTCCCCATTGTACATTCTCATTCTTCTATACCATCCTGTCTCTTTTCTTCTCCCTCTTCTATTTCACTGGCCCCCTCTGTATGCTGAACGCCCACCCATGTGTTTGCCGTGCATGGCGACCCGTGTCGGAGGGAATGTATGTCCTGGCGGTTGAGGGGCCTGTCTGTTTCCCAATTACTCTCCTCGTGCTCCTTTTTTTCTTGGCACCCAGGGATACGTGCTCTTACGTATTTTGGGGAACATTCCTTGTAGGTCTCGATACACTTGCTTTGGCTACGGACTCTTCTAGACGGGCGGTCGGGAGCTAACCCACTCCCGATCAACCGGCTTGGACTAGGTCTTGTACCGAACTCCAGGGTGAGCGGGGGGATTCACGGCGGGGCAGCGCTGTGACATCTCCCTACTATATCTCTGTGCCAACCCTGGCACCCCAGTGGGGTGTCCCCTTGTTGGACTCCATGGTGGGTGGGGAGCACGGAGATGAATCGTCTTCTACTCTATGGAGCAGAAAATAAACTCCCCGCCCTCCTCCGTAAGGAAGAGGAGATGTTTTGATAGAACTATCGATTTGAATAGTTTTTTCGCAAAAGAAGATGATCGACCGAAGAAGCCCCGTTTCCTCCTTATGGCATGCGCGGAGGAAGGGAAAACTTTTAAAAGCATAAGTGCTGTTCGTCTGGCGCGAGCCATTGAAGACGAGTTTGGTAAGCTCCAAGCGGTCGTGCGACAAAGAAATAGTACCATTCTCTTTGAAGCACGCACCGACGAACAAATTGGAAAAATTCAAAAAACCAAGCAGATTGCCGGCATCCAGGTGGTAGTCACGAATCACCCGACTTTGAACTTGTGCAAAGGCGTGGTAAACCACGAGGACTTTGCTTCTGAAAGTGATGAAGATCTGTTGAACTTCTTTGAGAGTTTTGGAGTCACTGAAGTGTATAGGATCAGACGGAAGGAGCAGGGGAAATTAATCCCCACTTCGACCCTGATCCTTACATTTGACCGTCCGTCCCTTCCAGAAAAAATAAGTACTGGTTTTTACAACCTCCGTGTGCGACAATATGTTCCGAACCCTTTGCGCTGTTTCAACTGCCAAAGGTTTGGTCATACTCAGCAACGCTGCATGTCGGTTAGCGCAGTATGCGGGAAGTGCGGAACACCAGCGCACGACCCACAACCCTGCGACAGACCACCGCACTGTCTTAACTGCGAAGGCAACCATGCAGCCAATTTCAACCAGTGTCCAATCTATCTCCGTGAAAGGGAAATCCAAAAGATAAGAGTGACAGAAAAAGTTTCTTTCCCTGAGGCGAAGCGTCGATTCCAAGCAAGGAATCCAGTAGACATGTCACGATCCTTTTCCAGCACTTTAAAAGCTAGGCCCCCGGTGGTAACCGTGAGCTGCCAAACTCAATGCACTCCAGTCCCAGCAGCGCATTTCTCCTGCCAGGTTGCTCCTATAGACTTCCCTGAAGATACGGCCTGTATCCAAGGGGGGAAAGTTATTATACCAACCAAATACAAAATAAACAGCAAAAAACTCCAGCCACCGAAAACTTCTACTGAGCCCCCTATAGAAACAGATTCCAATCAGAAATCGACACCAACTCAAAATTCGTCGCTGAAGTCTCGTCCTCCTCCCACTGCCGAGACTCACACTGAAAGATCTTCCAACCCTTCTAGATCTCGGTCACCTGTGTCAAAACACCGGGACATCCCCCTGACACAGGCGACCTTATCCAGCAGCAGTCAGGACGACTCTGCTGTTGATGAGGAGCACCTAAAGAGCTCCTTTTTTACGAAGGTGAGAAAGAAAAAGAAGGCTCCAAAGAAATAATAATTTCCTTAAATGGCTCTCTCATGGAACTTGAACGGTTTTCGCATACATTTAGAAGAATTGAAGCTCATACTCTCCCGCCACAGACCATTTATAGTCTGTCTCCAGGAAACCCATCTTCTTCCTAACCACCCCCTCTGCCTGCGTGGATTTCATACCTATCGGTTTGACCAGGATGCCGGACTTCGTGCTCACGGAGGTGTCGCGGTTCTTATCCGAGACCATCTGTATTCTGAGGAACATATCGTTCGAACCGACCTTCAAACGGTATGTGTCCGTATATATCTGCCGTCCTTTTCATTGACGGTGTGCAATAAATACATTCCTCCTGGCCAAGCCGTGTCACAAGAGGAACTCGAAGAAGTTGTTTCTCAGCTGCCCGCCCCTTTTCTTATTGTGGGTGACTTTAATGCCCACAATTCCGCCTGGGGTAGCACGAGGTCATGTCCAGAGGTACTATTGTCGAAAATATTATTGACCAGCAGAACCTAATTCTTCTGAACTCTGGGGAAAATACTCATTTTTCCACAGCGTCAAATACTTTCTCGTCAATAGATCTGGCACTCTGCAGTCCATCTCTATCTACCATCTTAGAGTGGACTGTTCTTGATGACTTACATGGGAGTGACCACTTTCCTACCATGGTACGCTTCAATATTCCTAGTTTAGACGCTACCCGTTCACCTCGCTGGGTAATCCATCGAGCTGACTGGAATACATTCAGCGAGGAAATAAACATTCCAGAGAACCGTTCAAGTAACGTCGATGCCTTAGCCGCCCAATTCACTGACGCCGTTCTTCGCGCAGCCACCATTGCAATCCCGAAGTCTGCGTGCTGCCTACGACACATCCCTGTGCCTTGGTGGAATAAGGACTGCTCTAGAGTGGTCAGCGCTCGAAAAAAGGCACTTGCACGTCTTAGACATTATCCAACTGTGGACAACCTTATTGAATACAAAAGATGTAGGGCGAGGGCAAGGAGAATAATTGTAGAGAGCAAAAAGGAATTGTGGAGAGCATACGTGTCCTCTATGAACTGCCACACGCCACCACGCCTGGTATGGAGAAGAATCCGCCAGATAAAAGGACACTCTTCTCCAAACACGGTGCCATGTCTTCTCAAAAATGGTGAAATGATCACTTCTCCAGATGAGATTGTAGAGGAACTTGCCACGTACTATGAACAGATGTCAAGCTCGGCGAACTACGCTCCTGATTTTCTCTTGATCAAAGAGAGGATGGAGAGCCGTCCGCTGGAATTCTCCTCCAGAGAGACTGCCGATTACAACATCCCTTTTTCCATGTCGGAATTGCGCTGCGCTCTTGCATTGGCGAAAAGAACTGCCCCAGGTCCTGATGGGATACACAATCTAATGCTTCAACATCTTCCTGATGAGGCAATGCAATTCCTTCTCCTTTTGTTTAATTGTATCTGGGAAGAGCACACCACTCCTGTTCAATGGCGAGAAGCCATAGTCATTCCAGCTTTGAAGGACGGGAAAGATCGGACGGGAAAGACCATCGAGCTACCGACCTCTCGCTCTCACCAGCTGTCTGTGCAAAGTATTGGAACGGATGGTAAGCCAGCGCTTGGTCTGGACCCTGGAGCGCAGAAACCTGCTCACGCCAATCCAGTGCGGCTTCAGGAAACACCGGTCAACCTTGGACCATCTTGTCACTTTGGAAACCGAAATATCAACCTCTTTCGTCCTGAGACAACACCTTGTGGCCGTACTATTTGACATAGAGAAGGCCTACGACACCACCTGGAGGTATGGCATTTTGCGAACCCTGCACTCGTGGGGATTAAGGGGGAAGCTCCCCTTATTCCTCCAACATTTTTTATCGAACAGATCATTCCGAGTTCGCATTGGTGATAAACTGTCTAGCAGTCACCCTCTCGAAAACGGCATTCCCCAAGGGTCGGTGCTAAGTGTCACTCTGTTTGCCATTGCCATAAACAGTATAGCGTCGGTCGTGCGAGAACCAGTAAAGGCTTCGCTGTTTGTGGACGATTTTGCCATCTATTGTTCGTCCAGTAGCATCAGTGTGATCCAGAGGCAACTCCAACTGGTGCTCAACAAGCTCCATGAATGGAGCTTGTCAACAGGTTTTAAATTCTCGCCTAGTAAATCTACTGGTGTACACTTCTGCCGAATATATCACTTGCACAGCGATCCAGTTCTCTACCTGGGAGGGAATCCGCTTTCATTCGCCGACTCTGCCAAGTTCTTGGGACTTACGTTTGACAAGTCCCTAACGTGGCGTGCTCACATCCGCACACTAAAATCGAGATGCGTCTCATCCCTCAATCTTCTTCGACTGCTAAGTGGTACGTCTTGGGGAGCCGACCGCACTACCCTATTACGGTTATATAAATCACTCATCCGCTCAGTTTTGGATTACGGTAGTGAAGTGTATGGTTCGGCAGCCCCTTCCACTCTTCGGCCCATTAACACCATTCACCACGCTGGTATCCGCCTTGCAACAGGTGCATACCGCACCAGCCGAATTGAGTGCATTCTAGCTGACGCTGGGGAGCCATCCCTGGAAAGAAGGCGAGCTATTCTATTATCGTCCTATGGAGCTAAAGTATCGGGTCTCCATAGCCATCCGTGTCGCCGAATTATTATCCACCCAAAATATGAATCATCGTACATACTTCGAACATCACTACCCCAGCCCCCAGGTATACGATTAAGAAATCTTTTGCGGGGACTTAATGTCGAACTTCCCACTCCTGTAAAGCCCCCAAGCGACCTGATCCCCTCTTGGAAGCTTCTGCTCCCCAATATTGACCTCAGACTCTCCAATCTTTCCAAACATATCGCTAGTCCTCTGGTTTACCAGATGCAGTTTCAGGCTATGAGGGAGGCCTATCCCGACCATCTATTCTTATATACGGATGGTTCATCGTGCAACGATGCAGTGGCATGTAGTTTTTATTGTATCAAGACCACCAAATCATATCGACTACATTCCCAGTGCAGTATATTTACTGCCGAGATGTATGCAATTCTGGAAGCCCTGAAATACATCGAGTCAGCGAGGCTGCGGCGTGTTGTTCTCTGTTCTGACTCTCTCAGCTCCCTTCAAGCTGTCTCACGCCCGTCGTCAGACTACCTGATAAAATCAGTTCAGAACCTCATTCATCGTCTTCGGTCTTGCCACTATGACCTGGTCCTTAGTTGGGTTCCAGGCCATGTGAACATCACAGGGAACGAGCTGGCCGATCGAGCGGCGAAATCAGCGACCCGTAGGATACACATTGACATCCCTGCTGTACCATTGTCGGATGTTAAGGCTTCGTTGAAACGATCCGTACTTAGAGCGTGGCAAACAGAGTGGCACAATACTACTTTTAAACTTAGTGCGATTAAGAATTCCGTAAATCCTTGGCGCTCCTCATCCCGCTTCTGTAGGCGCGAGGAAGTAATTTTAACCCGCCTTCGTATTGGACACTGCCACTTTTCCCATAGTTTCCTCCTTCGAGGGGAAAGTCCTCCCATCTGTGACACATGCCGGACGGTTCTTTCTGTGGAACACGTCCTGCTGCATTGCACAAAATTCGATGACAGCCGACGAAGGCATAGCCTGGGCAACTCGCTACGGGAGGTGCTTGGGGACGACGATTCTGCACTCTCAAAACTCTTTTGTTTTTTGAGAGAAAGTGGAATACGTAATTGTATTTGAGTGACATGGACAATATTTTATGTAGTTTGTTTTGTGGCCCATTTACAGCCAATTTTACATTTTATGATAAATTTTACGAGTCTGTTATATTTTCCTTCTGCCTTATTTAGTCGTACACTATTGCGGGATTCATGCCCTTTTTAAGTAATGTTCATGCTTTTAATTAGCGGGTAAGTTGCTTTTGCAAACTTACTTAATGTACCCTTTTAAATACTTTGACATGGGCGCCAATGACCTTGGCAGTTGAAGCGCCCTTTAAACAAGTAATCAATCAATCAATGAATCATATTTTCTCCCCATTTTGCGTATGATCATGTAAATAGCAGTACACAGGTATGTAATTACAATATTTTTTGTTTTCTAGAGACAATATTTGCAATATTAAAATGCCAATATCAATAAATAATTTTTCCAATATTTTCACCGTTACATATAAACCCATCAGATGGTAAACATTTTTAAAAAAATTAGTTTTAATTACTTTAGAGTTTCGAAAAATTATCAATTCTAGAGAATTCTAGTTTAAGTGAGAGTTAAAGACCTGTGCGCCTGTCATTATACTCCCGTTAACTCACATATTTAATTCATCCTTATGCACCGGAACGTTTCCAGATATTTTCAAAACAGCTAAGATTAAGCCGCTCTTCAAAAAAGGCACCAAAAATGAAATTCAAAATTATCGGCCTATTTCTCTTCTGTCACATTTTTCAAACATTAGAGAGACTTTTCCGTACGAATGGAAACCTTTCTCAGCAACCACGACACGCTTTCAGCTTGCCAACATGGATTTAGAAAATCAAAATGTAAGGTAACAGCCATCTTTTTTCTTAAAGATGTCGCCTCATCATTGGTTCAAAACGAAGCATCTATTGGAAAATTTTAGATCTTTCAAAAGCTTTTGACGTCATTGATCATGACATTTTACTCTCAAAATTACCTTTATATGGAATTCGTGATATTGCCCTAGATTGGTTATGTTCGTACCTTAAACAACGATCGCAGAGTAGAAATGCCTTACTGGAATGATGGAACATTATACACACCTTTCCAACTTTTTGCCAATTGCACGTGGAGTCCCGCAGGGATTGATTTTAAGCCCTGTAAGCTCCTACTATACGTAAACGATATGCCCACGACGATTCGAAACGGAAGAACAGTTCTCTTTGCGGATGATACACATTCTTTGCAATAATGAAATCGCAAATAGTACAATACCAGATGTTTCAAATTGGTTCCGTAACAACAAATTATTAGTAAATGGAAAGAAAACAGTTTTAATGCAGTTTTCCATTTAAAAAAACAATTCTGTACTCCATTGAAAATGAACGGTGTATCATTGACTGATGTTAAGGCAACAACATTTTTAGGCCTCTCAATTCAGTCAAACCTCAAATGGAACGCCCAATTAAATGAATTGAATACAAAATTAAGTTCATTATGCTACGCGTTCAGAATTATTTCCAATTCAGTCAATCTTCATACTGCTCGTTGTGTATATTTCGCGAATGATCATTCTCCCCTGAGATAAGGCAAAATATTCTGGGAAAATACATCTTATAGCTCCCAGACTTTTGGATTACAAAAAGGAAATGTACGAATAATAATCAAATCCTACTCACGTGATTCTTGTAAGCCTCTCTTTATTAATCTAGGAAATTTACCATTACCTCGTCTGTTTATATATAATCGTCGAAATAATATAAATTTATTTGTGTGAAAGGGGTCGAAGCAATAGTGCTTGTTGCGATGTACTGGAGTCGAATTCAAGTGCTCAGTGGAAATCAAAGCCAGAACCACGTGCGTGGGAGGTGTGTATGCCTTACATGGACCCAACGCAAAAAATATGTAAGTAGTGTTTCAATATAGTCTTTTACTTCACTTTGTTTTAATTGATTTAAATTGCGTACATTTTTACCTATATGTTTGTATTTTGAATTTTAGAAATTACATTTTCGTCATTCGATGGAGGTGCAACCTCCAGTCTGTTGGGGCACCAGCCGCCAGAACTTCCTAGAACCCTCACTGAATCTCTCTTGATTTGAATAGTGTGTGTCTTGTTACGTGGTACGTGAGTGTATGATCTATTCGCGTTTACTTTTTCATAACTAATGCAAACTCAACGAAATACATTATAATAAATTTAAAATTGGTGACGGCGCTTTATGCTGAGTAGTTATTGTCACAAAAACGGGACATTTTGGCGTCCCGTTTCCCTAAAAAACAACAACAAAAACCAAAATAAACGGAACAGGGACAAAAAAGAACTAGAGGTGCTACAGAACGGCACAGACTTCCCCGTAGCAAAGTTTTCTGTTGCATTTGTGGGTTAATAAATAACATCACTAGCTCGTAACAATAGCACTTTATTCATCTATAGGATACATTTGATATACTGGCGCGGCACACGCGGTCACAACACCACTCGAGAGCATAAAAAAGACTCCTGCTCTACCGTTGTGCCAGCCGGCGGGAGGAGGGGGAGAAGCCGGAGTCAGTGTTACCAACTGACCTAATACATAACATTTCTTCCCTCTTTTAAATGATCCTGGTTACAACTATGGTGAATAACGTAAGGGTGCACGACATATGCGTGTGGATCTGCGGGGTAATATTGGTGTATGCAGTAAATGAGAAGCTCGGTGTGGATTTCGCAGTGTGACTGGTGTAGCTGGTGTCTAGACTGATGCTGGAGTCACGTTGGCACGAGCAGCTTCTGGCGCCCTCTCAACTGATGCTGTGGTTGCTGGTGTTTGGAAGAAGTGGGTCCGTCGTCGCCTGGGTGTAGTTCCGCCTACTTCGTCGGTGGTCGGTGTCTGGTCCCCTGCGGTCTGTTGTTCTTCTGAAAATTTCCGAAGTTGGTCGATATGTCGCTTGACCCGTTTTCCCTGGTAGTAGACCTCATAGTGTAGATCTCCGATGCAGGCTGCGATGGTACCAGGAAGCCATCTGTCCATATTCGGGTTGCCGGATAGAAAGTAGACGGACTGGCCCACTTCAAGAGTGCGAAACGTACAGTCCATTTCTGCCCTTTGTTTTTGACATCTTTGTGCGAATATCTTCGGGTGTTGTCAGGTTTAGACGTGTTCGAAGCTCTCTTCCCAGAAACAGCCGAGATGGGGACTGTCCAGTGGTAGAATGAGGCGCCTTCCTAAATTGTCGGAGAAACTCGTTCAGGTTGGTCCGCAGCGTTCCTTTGGTCTTCATGGTGTGGAGGGCGTCCTTCACCGTTTGGACATACGGTTCTGCTTGGCCATTTGTCGATGGGTGATAGGGCGCTATGAGCTTATATTTCACACTACTGTTCTTCAGAAAGGCTTTGAATTCTTCCGCGATGAACTGTCGGCCGTTGTCTGAGACTACTGTGACAGGAGTCCCGTACGCCGTGAATAAATCGTCCAACAGAGCAATTGTTGCTGCTGCTGTTGTGGAGGTTGTTGGCCTGACCTCGAGCCACTTGCTGTAGGCGTCTACAACGATGAGTAGCATAGTATCAACTATTGGCCCCGCGTAATCGATATGGATGCGCTCCCATGGTACCCTCGGATACTCCCAGTGATGGTCGCGGAACTTGGGTGGAGCATGAGCCTGGGCAGCGCATGTGGTACAGAATTTCACCAACTTTTCGGTATCAGCGTCATTTCCTGACCAGAAAACGAAGGAACGTGCCATTACCTTCATCTTGACGATACCCAGGTGAGCTGCGTGCAGATCATTGAGGATGGCCTCTCGCAGTACAGGTGGAATCACAACTCTGTGTTCAAACATCAGGCAATTGGCAGCAAGTGTGTACTTTGCCTCGGGTGCCTTGAAGTTATGGCGAGCGAGGTCTTGGCCTTCTTCCAATAACTTTACAAATCTGCCAAGATGCAGGTCTTTCCTTGTTTCTCGTGCGATGGTTTCAGCTCTGACGGGAAGCTGTTGAACCTGGTGAACTGTAAACAAATCGAAGTCATCATGTTCCATTGTCTCTTCCCCACTGTGCGGACCTGCATTCCGAACCTTATTGACTGTCAGTATCGGCATTCTGGAACAGTAGTCTGCGTTGGCTTTTTGCTTCGATGTTTTGAATACAACGGCGTAATTGAAGTGAGCAAGGTAGTCGGCATAATTGGCCATGCGACTGATGCACAGAACTGGCAGCGACTTCTCTGGGTGGAGGATCTGCGTCAGAGGTTTGTGATCCGTGATGAGTGTGAAGTGGCGAGCGTACAGGTAGTTGAAAATCTTCTGCACAGCCCAGACGATAGCGAGCGCTTCCTTGTCAATTTGGGGGTATCTTTGCTCTGTTGCTGTCATAGTCCGGCTGGCGTATGCGATTGGCCGCTCCTGATTTTGGCTGAGCCGGTGGGACCACTGCCCCGGGGCCGGTTTTGCTGACGTGTTGCCAGCAGAAGTGGTAGGGTTGGATCGTACGGCATAAGGACCTGCGGGGAGATCAGAGCGTTCTTGATATCCAGGTAGGCCGAGACACCCTCAGGTGTCCACACGAGGCGGTCTTTCAACAGCATATCTCTGAGTGGACGATCCCTTGTTGACAAGTTCTGGATGAAGTCGCTGTAATATGTAGCTTTTCCCAGGAAAAGCTGGAGTTCTTCTGCGGTTGTCGGTTTCGGCGCGTCTCGTACAGCTCGAATGAGCGCGTCTGATTTGTGAATACCTGACGCATCGATCTTGTGGCCAAGAGCTTCCAGGACAGGTTCTGCAAAGCTGCATTTGGCTCGGTTGAGCTTGAGACCGTGTTGGCGAAAACGCTACAGCGTTGCGGTAAGGGCCTGGATCTGATTTTCGAAAGTATCAGCCAAAACTATGGTATCATCAAAGAAACTTACGACATTTTGGAGATTTTGCAGAACCGTATCCATTCGACGTTGCCAAATGGCAGGAATGTTGGATGCACCATAGACAGCACGAGTTGGACGAATCAGACCATGGGTAGGGGTGTTGAGTGTGAGGGCGTGGCTGAATTCCTCGTCGACCTCGAGGTGAGTGTATGCATCTGTAACATCCAGATGACAAAGAGGGTGGCGCCGCGCATCCGATTGAACAATTGGTCTATTTTCGGGATTGGATGTTCATCGACAATGATTCGCGGATTGACAGTAGGCTTGTAGTTGCCCGTGATTCTCAACTTCCCGTTCTTCTTTACAACGACATGAGTCGTTGACGCCCACTCTGAATACTCGACCCTCTTGTAAAAACCGGTGGCGATTTTGGCGTCGATCTCTTTCGCATAAGCATCTCTCAGGGCTACAGGCACGTCTCGTGCTCGAACGAACGTAGGCGTGGCTCCAGGTCTCAGGTGTATCTTCGCTGGAGGGCCTGATAGCTTCCCAGGGATATCACTGAAGACGTCCTGGTATCGGTGGATGATAACGTCAAGTTTTTGTTGGTCTGAGGTCGACAGCTTGGGCGGCGTCAGCGGCTTGTCGGTGGAAATGTGGTGCGCAAGGTTCTGCTCCCTGCACGATGGCTCTGCGAACATTTCCATGAAGTCGATTTCGTGCTTGAACTCTTTGATCCATTCCCGGCCCAGGAGCGTGTCGAATTTGCCGTCCACCAAGTAGAGGTCGAACATCTTCGTCGTAGCTCCCATAGTAGCTTGAACTCGGGTGAAACCGATGCAACGAATAGGATGGTGTGAGTAACTCACGAAACGTTGGCCTGTCTTACGCAACTTGAAATTGGGGATGATGGTGCCAAACTTCTCTTGACTCATGATCGCGCAAGGAGAACCCGTATCGAATTCCATGTCGACTGTAGTGCCCTCTATCTGTACAGCCAGCATTTCTCGCCTGGGTGATGGTACCGATCCGATGACCTCGACTTTTAACACGTCGATCTGATCAACTGGGTCGTCGGATTCGTAGACCTGGTTAGCAAGCGAACGCGACCTGCATACTCTGCTGATATGCCCCTTTTTTCCGCACGTATAGCACTTGGCGTCCCGGACTCTGCACTGACCACGGGTGTGAGCTCCCCCACACCCCGCGCATCCTTGTTGGTTCTCGCGGTGTGACTGGCCGTCATGCTGCGGTGGGTCGCTAGTAGCTTGGTGGGGTCGTTGCTGGTTGTCTGGCCTTTGATTGCTGTTCTTCCGTGCCGGTGGTTTCTCGTAGCCAATCCGGTTTGTGGGTTCACTTCTCGAGGATAACTCCGGATTTTTAACCTCGTCGGCCGTGTTTCGTGTAGCTTCGAGTGCGCACGCTATCTCGTACGCGGCGGCAAAACTCTCTGGTTTCTTGGCAATAATCTCGTCGCACATGTCCCTTGATTCTACGCCTTTAAGCAGTTGTTCGATTAACATGCGGTCTAAAAATGTTCCATACTCACAGTGCGCGGCTCCTTGTCCCAGCCGGAGGGTGAAACTGGCAATCGATTCTCCTGCCTGCTGCGACATGCTCCGAAATCTTATGCTTTCAGCATATTTGTTACGGCTGATATCATAATGACTAATCAGTTTGGAATGGATGTCGTTGTAGGAGAGGGTTTCCGGGTCGATGGGACTTACGAGTATCTTCAACGCGTCGTTCAGTTCGGCGCCCATGTAAACACGTGCGTACGACGCGTGTTCATTTTCGGGAACCTTACTCAAATTGAGCGCCCAGGTGAATCGTGTAAAATAGTCACCTACGGTGGTCCCATCGGCGGCGCGGTATGCTGGCATCGCGAACTGTGGTGGCCGAGGCGATGCTGACGACGCTGACTCATTGCCGGCTACGTCTCGAGCAGTGGACTGTCTGAGAGCGTTAGCAATCATCTCCGACAGAGTTTGGAGAAGTTCCGTGGAAACTGCGTTTGACATGGTGGGGAAACTTTGTGCACTGATGAATAAACCCGCGAGGCGATACACTTTTCTTCGTCACGGCGCGGTCGCGTTGAGGTTAGATTCCGCACGAGTTCACTTTTGCTTGCTTAACGCGGCGTTATTTATGTATCCCACTCCTGACACCACTGTTGTATTTGTGGGTTAATAAATAACATCACTAGCTCGTAACAATAGCACTTTATTCATCTATAGGATGCATTTGATATACTGGCGCGGCACACGCGGTCACAACACCACTCGAGAACATAAAAAAGACTCCTGCGCTACCGCTGTGCCGGCCGGCGGGAGGAGGGGGAGAAGCCGGAGTCAGTGTTACCAACTGACTTAATACATAACATTTTCTAATTTCCTTGGTGTGATCTGGCATCAAGGTCCTGCTCCATTCTCTGGCCAGCTGCGTTCTATCGTCGTCCAAGTACATGTTTTTTAAATTTTCAGTTTCCTATCAGTAGAACCGAAATATTATTTCAATAATATTAAAAAAGAGTAAAACCCCGTCCTCAATAAAAATTTTCATTGAAAAATTTGGAGCCGTTCTCAAGAAAATGGCGATTAAGCATTACTGTAATTGCGAAATTTGAATCTATTTTTCACAGGAATTTATTGAGTTTTCGAAAAGCTTCATTTGAAGTCCTTTCAAGCACTTCCACTCACAAATGCAGTAATGTATGCAAATCGATGGAAATTTGCATATTAATTGACATATTAAAAAAATTACATTTGTGTAATTTTTGAAAAAACAAAATGATACAGCAAAATGATATTCACGTCATATTAAACAGTGCAATTAGCACTATCCATTGGAAAAATTTGAAGAAAAAATTTGGATCCATTTTTGAAAAAATGGCTTTTGAGAGTTTCTGAAAATGCGGAATTTTGAGCTCATTTGTACTGAAAACTGTTTAGTTCTCGAGAAACTTTGACATTATTTAAAGCACATGTACTCATAAATCTAATAAAGTGAATAAATAGCATCCGGGGTAAATATTTTCGACGTGGACAAGATAAAAAAAATTGTATTTTTTGGAAAAACAAAAAATAGAGCAATATGATGTTTATGTGATCAGATGGGGTGCATTTGGTACTATCTCTTCGAGAAATTTAAAGAAAATAGTTGGAGCCGTTTTTGAGAAAATTTTGAAAATTCCGAGGGCCTGACGTAAAGTACCCCCTAATTTTAAAGAATGTTTTTCAAAATTTCAAAGCTTCAACTGGATCCAGATGGGCAGGGGTTTCTTCAATTTGAAAACGATCGTACGATTGGTTTAGGTGCTAGGTTTGTTCACATTCGACAGGCGGACGGAGAGACAGACAGGTGGACGGACGTTTTGAAAGCAAACCAACACTTTTTTGGTATCAGGGGACCCCAAGACGTTTATTTCCGTTGAAATCTTGAAATCGATTTTCTGCAGCATTTCATAACTTTCTCTATACTACGTATATATACGTTACACGTATACCTACGTATGTATACATGAATGTAAAAAGGGACTGTTCCGGCTAATACTGGTCGTCTGGTCACCTTATTTAGGAGTATTCGTCTATTGGAATTGTTGATACCATCACTTCCCTTCATATTTTCTGAGTTTAATAATGCTCTGTGACGGCCGAGAAAAGGAGAATGAGACGTGATTTAAACTCTATGGAAGTGCAGTACTTGAGCAAGTTTCAAAATCTCTGGCGTTTGTATTTATCACCTTCTCTGTCATTAACTAAATAAATTCCAGTAAAATTGATATTCATTGCGATCTGCGATCAATCTCACGCGTTCTTCGAACGTGGTGAAGTATGTCAGTACTAGGTGACAAGAAACTGGAAAATGTAGTATCTTGTTCATGGGAAGTGTTGAATGAGAGAAACCTGCAGGATGCCCTCACGTTGGAAACATGTGAAGTCAAAAGGAAGTGAGATGACTTTTTCATAAGTTAAGAAAATTATAAATGATGTCCAAGTGTTATTTAATATATTTGTTGAATTTTGTAGGAGAAGCCTGGAATGTATGGTTAGTTTGGAAACCTGTGTTCAATTAGGATCTCAGAGTGACTCAGTTCCCTGTCAGTTGGAAATCAATGTAAAGAAAGAAAATCTGAAAATCACGGAAATTTCTATTGTTTCTGAGGTGCGTATTTATCAACATATTACAATGAAATGTTTGTTTTGAAATTTAAAATATACATTGTACATTTGCATGTTGTTACATGTGCATTAATTTTAATCAATTTTGTTGGTTAAAAACCGACAGATTGAAAATTGATTAGTTATCTGTAATATATTCAACAAGGCATTCCTTAGCATATTGCATGTATTTATGTACACGTACCGCTTAGTAGTTGTATTTTGGAAGAATCATTCTATACAAATGCACTAACCTCCTGGTGATATGTTACACAAATGTGTTCCTCTGGTTTTAGACACTGTTTAATGACCATCTTGCTTTCTAAACACCATGATAAAAATTCTGTGTCGCTGTTGAAAATTTTAAATATCAGATAATAGATATTTTGCCTAGTGAAAGATAAGTGCATGAAAATATGTGATTCTCTTATTTTGATTGTTTTCTGTGAATTAATTTTGTAGAAAAATATTTGAGATATTGTTTTTGAAGCGCAAACAAAGCCATTATTACAATTTTTAGTGAATTGTGTTACTTTGTGTTCCGAGCTAGATTACACTGTAGAAGTTTATAAGCAATATAGTATATAGAAAGTTTTGAAATAGGAATTTTATGTGCAGTGAAACTTCTTCACATCTATGGTTTTGCTGTTATTCTGGGAAAGTTTGAGCAAAAAAATATTTTCCGAAAATATACTAATTGTCATGCACTGTTAAATGAAAATAATAAATTGAGGTTGTTGGAACTTCTTTTGTTCTGGCTTATAATAGTTATTAATAAAACAAGTTTGATATGAATATCTTGATGAAAAACATTAAGAATTTTATTTTGGTATATGAAATGTGTATCACTCAAACTTGTATTGACAATGATTAAAAACCAATTTGTATTTGTTACTATTTATTTCGAAGATTATTTCACATAAATATCTTAGTAAAGATACTTTTTGGTTCAAGATGACTTTCTTTTGCGTGGAAAAGGAGTACTATAATTAAGTCGTTACCTAGCTAGTGCTGTAATAAAACTATTAGACCACTAGTGCTATAATGAAACTTATTGTATCCATATGAGAGTGCTAGTTGATCATTACTGCATTGTTGTAGATAAGTTATTTCAATATATCTGGTAAAGAAATGATGCAATGTAGGCTAACTAGTGACAGCAACATCAAAAGTACAGTTGGATTAAATTTTATTTTGTAGGAGTTTTAAGTTTTTTTATTACTTTTCTGTCAGTAATGTTTATTTTGGTTTTTAATTAATATTAGTCTAGTGAGAGACTTTTTGTCGGGTAAGGATGTAAAACCGTCTAGTTTGAAGAAAAAGCATCTGTAGATTGGGATTTTGTCTGGATTGTTGGGTGCATTTTCATTACATTTATTGTGTGCGAGTGTGTGTGTGTGAATTATTACTATATATTTTAACTTTTAATGTTAAATTATTTATTTAGTCTAAACAGGCATGTGCAATATATATTGATGTTCTCATCACATATTCTTACTTATATAATGTATTAGGAGTTTAACAGTATTTTTAACCTGCAATGTAATAATTAGAGGATGGATTTATGTGCTCTTAAAATGATAAATATTTGTGTGTTGTAAATCAGTGAAATACGGATAAATAATTTCAAAATATACTTACAAAAATAGGATTAATTATCAGTAAATTACATCAAATATAGCTATTTAAATTACTTTTATGGCTTCTCTAGTCTCATGCATTACTTTGTTGTACAGGGGTAACAGTTAACCCTTTCTCAGTGTATATTTATCTGGAATCTTTCTTTGATAGTACTTTTCCAGAAAATTTTGAAACAGCTATTATTTAATTATTCTTATTTTTAAATTGAATGTTGGTAGAAATGAAAGCATTGCAAGTATGTGCAAAGAGGGGTCATATCCCTTCAAAAACCTGCTGCTGCTCTGATTTATTGTCGTTTATCTTGTCCAATATAACTATTTCCTTAGAATTGCCTTAAATGCATTATTCCAATGTACCACTACCCTGATGTGTTGCATAGTGTAGAATTTTTTGTCAGAAGATGCCCAGAATTCATCTAAAACATGCGAATAGGATTCTAAACAAAAATTTCATCAGAAGTGATTTTATCTTGTATTTGTTTCTTACTTGTTTGGTATAAAATAATTTTTCTAGCTGGTGATGGAAATGTGATGATTGAAATGGTGGTGATGATCCTTTGAATATATTTCTGTAGCAAAATACTTTGAAAGATTTATTCTTCACCACCATAGTGAAACCCCCCTACTCTTATTACCAGCACTTACATAAATACAGAGTTTTCAATACAATGAACTGAATTGACAATTTATGTTATGTTCCCTTCAGAAAGTCAAATTAGCTCCTTTGCCGTGTGTCCAATCCTTTCAGACAACAGATTGTTGCAGTCGCAGATTGTTGTTCTCCAGAGATAGTTGCTATCAGCTTTCAATTAGCTGAGCCAATAATAATATTTAATTATACTACTTAAAATTATTCCCTGTCCAATACCATGCTTTATGTGATACTCTCATGAAAGATTGGAAAAACTTATTTCTTTTCCAATCAGTAGCTATGGTAATGAGCATTTCAACAATGTTCAGAAAGTCAATAATACCAAAATATGCATCAATATGCTCGAGTTACTGAAATGTGTACCCATTACCAATGTACTTCAAAACTCGTATATTATCTTCTTGTAGTGTGAAACACGTTTTCTTTTCATTTTTTGGTCCAGCTTATGGTTTGCTTGTGAGGAATAAAATGTGCAATTACAGTAAAATCTACCTTCTTAGTAATGAAAACATACAATAAGGTGTTTTACAGCACAAGTCATTTAAAAGTATTACTATTTAATGAAGACAGGTTTTTAATAATTCTTATTTATTATTTTTTAAATTATGATTTGTTAATGATATTTTAAATTTATTTTATTATTTATTTATTTATTTATTTTGTAGGCACGTATTATTGAAATCTATGGGAAGTGTGGTGAATATCTGGCCACAAGTCATGCAGAATTTCTTGACGAGTGTGAGGATATGGTAGTTTACGTTGCAGATTACAAATTTCCTCAACCTACTCCAGAGTGTTCTCTGAAGGTATATTTGTGTGGTTAATTCCTTTTTTCAAACTTGACTACTACTTTTTACAAACTAAAACTATATAAATAGATTTAGTTGGTGACAGTTCTCTTAAATGCACGTTAAAAGTTATATTCAGTGGAGTATCCAGAATTTACTATGGTTTGTAGGAAAGATACTTACACTACACATCAAAGTGCAGTAATGTGTCTTACTATTGCTGTAATTTTGTGCTTCCAGAACCATTTCATAACCTTTTATATTCTGCAGTGATATAGTAGTAGGAGTATTGTATGTATTACAGGTCTTTGGAAAAATATGGAGGTTCAATGTCTTAGTTTTATAAATCTATGAGGAAACGTATGTGTAGTAAATTCTGGATGCTCTGTAATGTAATATTGGAATGTGGAAACAAATTAAAAGTAGCCTAGAGCTAGTTAATGTCTAATGGGTATTTACATTTCTAGACACTCTTTCACTTTATTTGGGTAATTTATAGACTGTAACAAGAAAATTCAAAAATTGCTTTAGTTGTTTGTCTCATTATTATTGAGAGTTATGTGTATTCTACTGAAGGCAGCCAGAGATCATAATGAATTCAGAGTGATTGTTGTCATATTTTTCTACAAGTATTTATTCAGTATCTCTTGTAAAATTATGTATTCAGGTTCATCAAGTAAGATTTAGATCAGAGGTTGGATCTAGAGATCTCAAACTGTGGAACTCATACTCCCAGGGACATGCAATAGGCTTGTAAGAGGTATATGAAAAACTTTTTTGAGAGTATTTGAAGAAGAAATTAAACACTGAACTGAAGTCTTGAGTCGGACTGAAAATGCTCTGGATTTTCTAATATGTGTGAATCTTCATTCCAATATGTGTTCATACAAACATAAATACTCTATTTACATGATAGTGATTGATTATGAAGTTGAATTTCTTTCTCGTACGGTAAAATCCATCTAAACTGGAATTGATCGTCCCAATAAAATTTCCTGATTTAAGGAGGTTTCCGATTTATGCAGAGTGGTTCATTTTAGGACCCTTGTTATAGTGATACTTCTGTTCTGAAACTAGTAAATTACATGACTTTATTATAAATATAAAAATATATTTATATATATATATATATATATATATATATATATATATATATATATATATATATATATATATATATATATACACACATATATATACACATATATACATATATACATATATACATATATACATATAACATTTATTAATAAATTAATAAAAATATATTTATGGAAGAAATCATCGATAAATGAATATTAAACATATTTCTGACAACTAAAAGGAAAGAATTCAGAACTTGTGCATTAAAATTATAATATTTCCAACATTCATCCACAGTTTTTTGCCTTGTGATTTTTACACTTACTAATGCCTTTTCAATTGTTTTTTGAAGTTGAAAAACTTTAATATTTAGGATTTATGGTTTTTTTCCTACCATTGTTGAACTGGTTGTGAAACCCACAAAACACGCATCTCGCCACTGCCTAGTGGCAGCATCTGGACTGCTCTATGACTCTCACCGCACAATGTGTCACAACCCAGTGTGCTATGTCTTTCTAATACCCTCGCATGGCCATGACCAATCTGAGCGGCTCTTGCATTGTCAACACTGGGCCAGGAGATGCGTGAATACAAGCCAAACCCATGCACCTTCTCATGCTCAGAGACCTGGGAGAGAAAGAATTCCCCTATGGCTGCCTATGCTTTCAGAAACAAGCTACTCCAAGGTTGAATTCTACACTGACAACGGAAGCTCATTTCCTTCACTGTGCGGCTGCCATGATTGAAAGTGCTGCAGTTGAATTGTGTAAATTGGGCGCTTTTTTATTTCTGGTTAAATTTTTATTTTTGAACAAATATATTATTTTTTTTTGTAAATAATAAACAATTTATGTTTGTGGAGTGTTTCTATGCTTCTGCAATGCAAATTTTTGCCTAGAAAACAATTTTTCAAATCAATGTTTGAGAGCTTATTGCAGCTCAGCCATTCAGAATGTCCAAGTAGTTTATTAGACAAAATATGTTTAAAATTGTCTGAAGAGCTTATTTTCACATTTTTGACGTTTCCTCCCCAGACACCCTGTATGTCTTTATTTTGAGGATTTGGTTCAGTAAGATTCTCTCCAAGCTACCAAAAATACGGGTTATAATTACATGCTATATTTTTTCAGTATTATTGAAACTCATTAAATTCATTAGTTTAGTAATTAAACGTTCCTACTTCCTATCAAATTGCAGGATGGTACTCCACTTTAAAAGTGTGAATGTTCTTTCAGTGCGTAGCTTTCTTGTAACTATTTAACTTTTTGTGAGAATTTAATATTCAGGAATGAAATGCATTCCATGCTATTGGACTAGAGGCTTGAGTAGCTTGTGTTTCAAGTCAGTGAATTTGGCCTCAAAACAAATGAACCTTTCAGGAGCAATTTTCCAGTTGCTCCTGAAAACTCCGGAATTCCAATCCCCAAAGATAATTGTAGGGGAATTGTTCTGATGTCTGTGTGTGCCTATAGTATTATAATAGAGTGCTTCTGGTTTCTCTGATCAACACCAGGTGAATGTCGGAGCAGTACCTTAACAAACGGGCCACGGATCGTGCGTGATCTTTCTTTCCTTGTCCTTGTCCTATCCTCACCCCTTACACACACACACTTATACTAACATGCTTTACACTACCACACATTCCGGAAGAGACCGGGCGAGGACTTAGAACTTGTCCTGGCTGGGGCGGTGCCCTGCTGGTTGGAAGTACCTGGTTGCCTCTGCCTATTTAACAGGCCAGACTTGCCAGCGGTTGCTAAAATATTCTAAGTTTGTGAAAGATTTTTTAATTATGTGGTCTTAATATTTAATGTTTTAAAGAGGGATATTCATTGAAAAGGCATACAGTTTTTTCAGAAATATTTTTTTTTAGAAAATGTGAGACAGTATGTCAGTGCAGTTTGTGGCCCGTTCTTATTTCAAATGTGCATGTTGCTATAATTTTGGAAAGCATGTAGCATGATCACAAATGGGAAAAGCAAGTTTTTTAGCATTCATGCATAGAGACAAGTACTTACTTTCATTGTTTATTGATTAGAAAGCATAGCTTTGCAGGACACGTAAGGCAAAGTATTTTCAATCTGTGTATGAAGCGAGTATTTGATGTACGAATGAAATGTTGAAGGGCGAGGTGATGATGGGAGCAGAGTCCGGCATTTTGAAATGAGTATGCCAAAGATACTTTCGAAAGAAGTGCTTACATAACTTTTGAGAACAAATTTGTGGAACCCACTCTTAGGATTATTCTCAAAATGCATGGCGGCAGCTATGTTGTTTCATGACGCCCAGAGTTTTGTTTACTTTGCAATATTCAGTTGTTTTATATGATCATGACTTCTTTGTGGTACATGTAGGGCAAATACTAATTTGCTGTATGCACACCACAAAGTAACACTTTTCGATCAATAAACAATGAAGGTAAGTTTCCATTTACGAGTGCTGAGAAATAATGTACGCACATCATATGAAAGTGTCTTTGGTGTACTCATTTTGAAATGCCAGATTTGGCTCATTTTATCACCCCATCCATCAACACTACATTCATATGGCAGACTCACTTTCAGTACTAGTTACATAAATATTGAGTTTGTTTGCTATTTTTAATACCAACTCTTTCCTTGTGACTGAGGTAATTATGAAGTAATTCTCTAGGTCAGTGGTTTCTAAATTTTTCTAGAAGTTGCACAAACTTCACATCTTAAGAGAAACTCGCACATCAACTCACTCAAGAGAGACTCGCACAAATCACCCACTCAAGAGAGACTCAAACATCTTAAGAGAAAAATATCAAAAATCAAATTTGGAACAAGCTTTAAAATGAAACCACAAAAATTACTTTCAGAAATGTCAGTGACCATCAAAGCTGCAACTGAGCAAACCAGTCAAGTTGTTTGGTTTCCAAAACATCAGTTTTGAATTACGATTGTTCTTAATTGAAGTTCAGTGTAAGTTTTTCTTAACCTGCCACCCTTCGGCATGAAATTCCTTCCTCCTCCATCTTCTTCCTCTTCCACTTTATTCTTTTCAATCTTTCAACTTTTGTCATCTTTCTGTGCTTTTTTTTCTTCCTGTCTTCCTTGGCTGATATTAGTAGGAGACAATTAATTTGCACGTTAGCCAGACGGTTTGAATAAATTGATATGAATGACTGTCTTAGGGATATTTTCATGCTTCATCCGGCCAATGTTGGTGTTAGCCAGGTTTAGACTAAAGTAAGGAGATTGTACTCCAGTAGAGCATCTTTTGTGGTTTGAAGAAGTATGTAGGATAAAAATGTATTGAAATTGTGTTGCAAATACTGAAGGTTTGATGTAAATCCTGAAGGCCAGTCTCGTCACTAACTCTCAAATGCTTAACAGAATGTTATCTGAGGTGCATAATAAATTTAGGTTAGCTTAGATGTACTGTGTAAATAGAAATTTATGACTGAATATTGAAATTGCTACTTCTTATCTGAATACATTTCCAAAATCTCATTGAAAAATCTTTTGAATGTGACTTGACTTGGTTTGCTAGTTTTTCATTCCTTTTGTGCGTGATCATTTATCATCTCAGAAGAAATATTTTGCAAAATATTTTGGAATTCTTTTCCGACTTTCTCTCAACATTTCATAGTTAGTGTCACTTTAGAATGTCAGTATCCAATAACTGTAGATTTTGTCTTGTAATATGAAGAGGACATCAGTATGCTCATAGATTATTGAGAATGTTTCAAGGAGGAAGATGGTATCCAGTTGGCTCAAAATTAAAGAAAACCTGCTTTTACCAATGTTGAGGTTTCCCAATCATTATTGTTTTTTGAATCTGTCAATCTTGATCTATTCAAAGAATAATATTACATTTTCCGGTTGATCTTGTACAATGTCTGGAATTAAAATTCAGTGTGTGGGTGCTGGTTTGAACCCGTTCTGTTAGTAACAGATGATTTGTCTTTTTTGTTGAATGTGTATAGAAACTGGAAGGGGCTTGCCAGAATTTGAAAGAAAAGTCTTAATTTACCAATACACATTGCTGTCTGCTGCAATACTAAATTAGGAATGGGACAGTAACAATGCACAAATAATGCAAGTGAAAATACTCCTTTCAGTTTAGTTAGATGGCTGCCTAAATGGTCTGACATTACAGCTGCACCATCATAGGTATGAATAACAAGTTTCTTGCCAATATTAAAAGTAATTCACTGTTGTAACAACATGGTTATATAGCACATGGATGTTTTACATGGTAAAACTGAAAATTGGAATTGAGCTACAATGAATTTCCTACCTCCTGCCCACTCTTCTTTATACAGTGTATTAAATGAACCTAAATTCAGTAATAATTTTAAAAAGTAAAAGTTGGCTCACGAAAAGGAAACCATGAATTTACTAGTTTTAAGTGTATAATGGAATATATCCATTTCTAATTTTTTTTATTAGATATTAACCTTCTTTAATTATTATAAAATTGAATGTACAATTCAACATTAATACAAACTATTCTGCTATTATATAATTTGTTTTCACTTTTTTGTAAATAGAAGCTGTTGACACAAGTTTTTAAAAGGTTTAAGCTATTATTACTGGTGTGTTACGGGGAAGGGAGTATCCAAAATGCTCAAAATTTGCATTTACAAAATTTATGGACGGCCCCAGAGCAAAATTATTATTTGCTCATTTATGGATATTACTGATAATTATTGCCATTTTGTGGCAACTGTTGTGGTAAGATATTTTTATTACTACGAACTTTGGCTGGGACCCCTTCTGATCCACCACTTGGGGCAAGCATTGTATCATTCAAAGCGTCTCGGCCGCTGGTGGGGAACTGACCATTTTTTTGTATCCTTCTAATCTGATTAAAAACAAATTAATAAACATGAAAATACTTTTAAACTTGTTCAAAACCACACTAAGCTAGTTAACACACTAGGCCTGCTCTCACATTTATTCTAAATCCTTGTAGAAATCTTGCCATAGGACTTCATAGGACATTGCCTCTATGGACTTCTTGAAAATGATTAATACTAGTGACAGTAATACTGCTGAACAAAACCATTCAAACTGGATTTCGAAAAAAGTAGCAAGCAAACTGCTCAAAAACAAATAAAATACCCGTGTGTAACACAGCAACAAATTAAATATTTTAACAAAAACAGCTCTTTACATACCAAGAATATAAAAAATTGCTGCTGCGAAGCACAATATGTAAATATCGATTATTTAATGGTGGCCGGCCTCTTCCTTGGAGTCTTGCTGTTGCATGGTGTCAACTGTGTCATAAGCAGTGCTGCACTGAGAACGAGTTGTTGCTAAGTGCAGTGAATGAATAGTGAGAATTCTAATGAATAGTGAGAATAACACAATCATGTACATTTTTTAGTAAAAATTGAAACTGTTTCATTGTTTTTAGATTTTTCTCAGGTTCCTGGGTATCTAACGAAATCATAGATACCTCTCACTTGGTCAGAGGGTGAAAGTTTTCTTTCAATTTCTGTGTATGTTGGAAATTAGTATTATAGATTGGGAAATTTCAGTTGGTAGAATTGTACATGAATATGGGTTCTCAGCAAAAACATTTTGTTCAAAGATGTCTTTGAGAAACAATTTTAGAAGATAGTGGGTTTTGCATGGAAGTAGATGAAGATTATTAACTTAGAGCTAATGTAGTTGTGATACATTTAAATAGATTAGTCTGCTTGAGAAACACGTTTTATTTCTAAAGCATGAAGAAAACTGGAGCAGTTTCTGAAACAACAGAAACTGTGGCCAGCAGAACTGTTACCAACTAAAATATATAAATCTATCCATCATGTTTGTTTAATGTGTATTTATCTTTTTTCAAGTTTGCTCGCATGAAAGTCAAAGGACAAATGTGGCTATATGGAATATACATAAACACGGAAAAGGATACAGTGTCTCCTGATTCAACTGTTAACTTCCACAATGTCAACAAAATTCTCAAAGAATCAAGTCATCAGATAACTGATAAAGCAGATAAGTGCAAAAAGTTTTTGCAGATGTACAGTGCGTATTGCGTTTCAGGCAGTTCTCAAACGCTTCCAAATCCACAGAGTCTTTTAAAGGTATTTGATTCATTATATTTGAGTCAGGGTTCTGGAGTAGGTAGTCAAGCTAAAAATACAAGCAAATGTTTTTCTGATTACATCCCAGCATTTGCATCATTTTCCAAAAGTAAAAGTGAGGGTGTTTTTGAATCCAACTCAGTTGATACAGCAGAAAAGACTGCCACTAGTGTAGAAGCAGATGACAGTGTAAAATTTATTGTACAGGAATTACAAAAACACATTGACAGGAAATTTTGTGAATTAGCTGCAACATTATCATGTCAAATTGACAAAAAATTGGGTGAAATTCAGGAGCGACAAGATAAAAAGCTGGATGAAATAATGCATCTTCTCCAGACTGTAAAAAATGCATAACTTTTTGCTAATGTAAATAAGTGACATTATTATTAATAATGATTATAATTGTACATATTGTCTCAAATATATGTAAATTGTTGAAGAGTCAGAAATATAATTTGTTGAAAGATTTTGTCATTGTATTAATCTTTGTACACGCCTAAACATACAAAATTTATAATATGTTGAACAGAATACACTAAAAAAAAATCCTTTAGTGAAATAAGTCTTTTGAGTGATTGCCCATACGAATGAATGTGGTTTATCAGTAGTTTGTTTTGCTTAACTTACTTGTTTAAGTAAATCACTTATTTAAGTAAATCATATATTTTATCTCAGAGACTATGTGTTTTCTTTAAAATTGAAAAAGTCAGAATTGACTCTTGGCTAACAGTTAGACTAGGTACTTAAAATATTGTTTGTGTTTTTATTTTAGAGAAATATTTTAGTGTTTTTGGTTTCAACTATTTTCATTTCATTCTTCGTTCTTTCTTTATTGTATTTTTTAAAATTTCCCTTATTTTAATTTTTGGGAAATGTTTGTCGAAGTAAAATATTGAAGTAAATTTAAATAAGTTATTGTAAATTGATGATGCAAAATTTGTTAATAAAGTGAATGAGATTTTTCTTAGGTTTGTTGTTTGTAGTTGGGATATGTAAAAAAAGAGAAAAGAATTACATTCTGAAAAATAACTTTTATTATATAATTATATTTGTATTGGTTTGTTTCTTTTTACTTGGAAATTACTAATTTTGAAACATTCATTTTTAGGTTTAAGTGATCATTGTGAATTCATTGTCAGTTTTCTAGTGTTTTTTGAATTATAACTTCACTAGCTACTATTCCTACTCAGAAATAATAGTCATTGCAGTAATTGGTGTACAATAGAAGATGCAAGCAGCATGCATTTTTTCAAGTGTTCTATTAATTATCTTGAGTCAATGCATTCTAAATAGAAAATACATTCCTAGACCATTTTCTAACTACACACCCTATGCATATTTGAGGAGTTTGTAGGGAACAGTACACTCAGTATGTGTTATACATTCAAAAAGTATTCATAATTTTTAGGTAAAACATTCTGTGTTTTGATGGGTTATTCGATTTTGTTCTTTTTGTTTGTTGTATTTATTTAGCCTAATTATCCATAACTTAATTGAAATCCAATTTCTACTTCTGTGAAGAAAAAAGTGCTACCAATAGCTCCTAATAAGGAACTACAGGTCATGTAATGAGACACAAAACCTAGTATATGTTCATTGACCCAAAAAGATAGAACAGCTTATCTGTTACAATTCATTCAAATAATTGCCAATAGAACATGTTTGATATGTCCATAAATAATTCCACAGGAAACTGTACAAATGCCATTTACTGCAAACAGCAATTGGTGTCTATTTCTGTCGCTCCTTGTGCACTCAGTATGAGTTATACATTGTTTCCTTGATTGAATTTATTGAATGTAATTATTAGTAGCTGAATTGAAGTTTAAGTCTTACTTTTGTGAGTAAGAAAGTCATTAATAAGGAACTGAGGGTTCATGGAAAGCCTTATGTGACACAAAAGGGAAAATATAATCCTGAAAAGATTCCAGCTTTAACTGAGGAATGTAGTCAATGTGTTCTTTAAATCAAACTCATATCTATATTATCTACGATTAACAATAATTTAATTGTACAAGTATGTAACAACATGAAGTTAGATTTAAACAACATGCTATTTTATTGTAGGCAAGCTGCAAATACAATTATTCAGATTAATAAAAAAAAAACTTCTGCCAATTATAGTTCATGTGAAACAATATTCAAATATCAGATGACTTAGTACACCAACATGCCCACCAATGTGTTTTACACATTTTCTCTTTCCTTTCCTGTTTGATACAGTTTGTATCACAAAATGAAATGCTACCAGTGCACAAATGTGTATCTTGTCCAGTTTGTGTAGATTAAACTAAAATGCAGTAGTTCATACAGTATTCAAGTTTGCATATTTGCATACAGTGATGATTTAGTATTAAAAGGGTACTCCCGGATAAGATTATAAAAAGTTCCTCTCAACCAAATTACTTACGAGTGTTTACATTCTAATTCTAACATAAAAATAATATTTTTGAAAGGTTTCTTTGGTCCCATCCCACCACCCTCGCCCCTCTACAACCAAAAACGTGTGTTTATAGTTTTAATTTACTTGCCAACATAACACTATTTTATCTGACTGAAAAATTGTGATAAATAAGAAAACAATTTATATTATCAGAAAAATATTTTTTAATATTTTCTCAGACCCAAATTCAAACAAAAAATATTTTTGAAAGAAAATAAAAAATAATTTTTGTTTTTTCTTAGAACCATGGAACAGGTTCGAAAAAATCTCAAAGGTTCCTCTTAAAACCCAAATTGTTGTGCACTTTTTCCAGATATTTTCGACAACTGGGCTGCAAAAAAACAAAACATTTTCCTGCCTTTAAATCACCTTACTTTAAATATACTACAAATTTATCATTTTTAAAATCTTGCTAATCCTTTGCATAAGTACATCATACGCTAAGGAAAGACGATAGCTTTTGGCAGTTTATGAAAAAATAATTGACACAAGTGAAGGATAAGTGGGGAAATGAAGAGGAACAGTTTGAACCCGGATTTGCCAGACATGTTTTACTGTGTCTTAGAACACCAGCCCAGACACAAAAAAAACTTAAAACTTCATCTCAGAACACTTGTGAATTTTTTCACATTTTTTAAATTGCTGGGCCATAAAAAAATAAGGCTTTTGTAGTCATGTACTTAGCTGTCCGATAGATGCGTTCTAGGTACCTGCGACCTTGCTCCAGGAGGAAGGTCATAGAATGACGTCTGAAACGTTGGTAACTTTGCCTAGGACAAGGCATCTTCCGGACAGCTAAATAGTTACCGACTCCGGCAGCGGAAATTACGCTCTCACGTTTGTAGATGTTTCAGACTAGAAAGTTGTCTTTTCCCTTACATAAGTATTTATTCGTGTGTGTGTGTGTGCGTGCGCGCATGTGCGTGCGTGTGTGTGTGTTTTACGAGGGTAGGTGGAAATATTCAAAAGACACCATGTGGCCCGTACCACATGATAGTGTAAGATTTTTACCCACTTAAACCCTCTCCCTTCCCCTCCATCCTCCCCACGGAACCGCCGTTAGGCGTTACATCACGGGGAGTGGATTAGAGTGGCTTAGTCACAAGCCACTTCTCTTCGCCAAATCGTAGGAAGGATCAAAGGAGGATCAGTCGGCTTCCCTTCTTTTCCTTTCTATTCTCCTGAGCTCAGCTATTATGGTCTGCGCATATGTGCTCACAGCATCCCAGTTGGTTTCTGAGGCGAGCATGCACCCAACCATTGCTTCGGGTGTCAGCGGGTCGATCCCGAGTATACTCATAACGTGCCGTCGCTGCAGATGGTATCGCGGGCACTGGAAGAACACATGCTCGGCGCCTTCGACAGCAGGTTCACATAGTGGACAGAATGGGGTATCCTCCAGCTTGAACCTGTGGAGATATGCCAGAAAGCATCCATGTCCATACAACAGCTGAGTCAAGAAATTTACTTCGCCGTGTTTACGGTTGATCCACGGTGCAATGGAGGGAATCATGCGGTACGTCCATCTTCCTTTAATGGACTTGTCCCATCGATCCTGCCATTCGAGCAGTGATGTGGAATAGTCTGGGTTCTCTTCTTTATGATATCGCCTCCGTCTCTCGTGCGCCAAGATATCGACAGGAGGAATCCCCGCGATGACGCACACTGCATCGTTTGACACAGTGCGGAATGCACAAGCTACCCGCAATGCTGATAACCTGTACACTGACGTCATCCCTCGGACGTAACTATTTGTCGACGTGGAGTTGGCCCACACTGGGGCTCCATAGAGGAAGACGGACCTCATAACCAAGGCCAAAAGTTTCCGTTTCTCCTGACAGGGCCCTATGTTAGGCATTGGCCTCGACAGTGCTGCATTAATTACCGCCGCTGTATTGCTGGCGTACTTAAGGTGGTCAGCAAATGTCAGACGGGCGTCAATCATGAGACCAAGATATTTGATCGACGGCTGTGATGCAATGCGGCGGTCTCCGACTTTTGAGAGTGATGGTTTCTCTCTTTTTCCTGCTAGTGACTAGAATAACCTCAGTCTTGTGCTCAGCTAACTGCAGCCCTGAGGACTTCAACCACTGACTAACAATAGCGATCGCTTCGTTGCAAATATACACAATTTCCTCAATGTATTTCGCAACGGCGACGATAGCAATGTCGTCCGCGAAACCAATAATACTGCTGCAATCTGGGAGGGGAAGCCGCAGGACCTCGTCATACATCACATTCCGTAATGGTGGACCCAATACTGACCCTTGCGGGACACCAGCGGTGATATTTAGCTTCGGCCCATTATTTGTATTGTAAATCAGGGCTCTATTACTCAGATACTCAGCCACAATCTTCCTCAAGTACGTTGTCACCTTAAATCTGCGGAGAGCTTGGTGAATATTACTTCACCTGGCCGAGTTCAATGCATTCTTAATATCCAACGTAACGACAGCACAGTACTGTTTTGGGCCTCTCTTCCATCTACTTCCTCCAATTGCTTGTCGGGCGGTGTTAATGACAAGCTGGACTGCGTCAACATTCGAGCGGGCTCTGCGGAAACCATACGGATTTTTCGAAAGGCCTCCCTCCTCCACAGCTTTCTCCAGTCTGGTACTAATAATTCTCTCCAGAACCTTGCCAGCTGTGTCAAGCATACACAGTGGCCGGTATGATGATGTATCTTCGGGAGATTTATTCTCCTTAGGGAGGAGCACCAGGCGCTGTTTTTTCCATCTTTCTAGGTACACCCCTTCTTTCAAGCAAGAATAATAGAGATCCACAAAGATGTCGGTGTGAGCGAGTATCGCAGTCTTGAGGGCAATATTGGGAATGTTATCCAGTTCGGGAGCCTTTGTGTTGCCGATTCTGCTGATTGCGTGCAGAATTTCTTCTTGCGTGACTGGAGGAATTATTTCTAGCTCAGATAACGCTATATTAACTGGTTCACCGGGGTGGTTCGGGAATAGAGCTGTCACAATTCTGAGTAGTATATTGGGGCAAGTTGGAGAACGTAGATGCCACTGTCTTCACCTACTCATGACCGTCTAGTACGGCCTACCCCATGGATCCTTTTTCACTTCGTCACACAGGCTTTTGGCGCATAAGCGTTTGCTCTTGCGGATTTCTATCTTCAACTGGCTTCGAGCGAGTTTGTATTGCTCTTGCAATTGAAGAAAGTTGTCTCTGCCACGAGCTCTCTGGTACTGTCTTCTGGCTCGAAGGCACTTCCGACGTAATTGGGCGATTTCCTCATTCCACCAGTAACCTGGTGAACGTCGAGAGATTGCGCCCCGTCTTAACATAGCTGCATCACAGGCTTTGGTTACCCATTTCATAACCTGCCCAGCTTTGTCATCTGCGGTATCTGTTGGCACTATCGTCTTCAAGCATTGTCGGAAAACTTCTGCGTCAAACGTTTTTGCTTTCTACCTAGCTGGCTGATATTTCGGCACAAAATTATCCCTCCGCTGATTTTTCACCTCGTACAAAAGTGCCTGGTGGTCACTATGGGTATAGTGTTCACTAACTCTCCAGGACACTCCCATTCTCAAAAGATTATCGGACGTCAGATCCCCAACAGATCCCACGCCCCCTCTGCGGAAGGTGTCTCCTGTGTTGGCGAGCTCTACATTCAGAATGGAGAGGGATGCCAGAGTCACACTGCTCGACCTCGCTCATTAGTGGACGAACTACCCCACTCAACCGCCCAGGCGTTGAAGTCTCTAGCTATCACCAAGGGGCTTCGTCCTCTTGCGTCGTACACTAAGCGATCGAGGAACTGCTCAAACTCGTCCATTGTCGCGTTTGGTGAAGTATAACAGCTATAGATGTAAACGCTGTTGATTTTTACCCAGACAAATCCAGCTCCGGGTCTCGTCATGACTTGCTGGAATGTGTGTTTTCTACAGCCCAGATTGCCACCTGGTTGTGAAGGTCAGATACCCACGCTGTATCTTCACGGTTACATACTGTTCGCATACTATTGTTAAATCAGCCTCCCATTCCCTAACCGACTGTGCCAGGATATCCTGGGCGACTGCGCAGTGGTTGAGATTGAGTTGTATAATTCTCATTTTCTATCCGTCATTGCTTTCTGCGCTTTTTGGTACGATGGACACCTGCTGCACCCAGTAGCATGTCTGCCTTGTTTCCCCTTTTCTTCACAAAGCAAGCACTTTGCGTCATTTGTGCATGCCTTAGCAAGATGATCGTCACCACCACAATTCATGCCCAAGTTGGACCGGTCATGTGAGTTTTTACATGCTTTTCTGAGGTGTCCAAAGTCCAAACATCTGTAACACCTCAGGGGGACCTTCTTCTCACGCAGAGTGCAGTACACCCATCCTATTCTTATTTTACGGATGGCCAACAATTTGTTAGCCACCGCAACAGGAACGCTGACTATTGCTACCTGTGTTCCACCATAGGATGGTCTTAGGGATTTGACCACAGTAGCTGGGAGATCACTGGCTTCGGGAAGTTTGTCCACCAGAGCCCTAAGCACTTCCTCTTTAGTTGTGACCTTCACCTGAATAGTCACGGTGTGAGTGAGAGCCCTCACATCAGCGTCCGATCCAAACACCTTTACAGAGGACTGAAAATATGTTGTTCGGCCTCCGGCAGACCGCTTCAGTTGCAGAGGGAGATTGCCGCCAGCTGTCTTCCGGATGTGCGTGACATTCTCGCCCAGATCCTTAAGTTCAGGGTCAGTTTTCATTTTTTTAAGGATGCCCGCGTACGTCAGCGCGTCGTCCTTCTTTATCATCAGGGCATCTGGTCTGGGTGGCCTTTTCCGCGTTTTAGAACGCTTACGTGTTCTCTTACGAGTGACCACTTGCCACTCGGGCTCTTCTCGTGCCACTTCGGGCTCTTCTCGTGGTATTTCCGGAGAGGATATTTCTGCCCGGATTTTATCTGCGTTTTTTGCAGTCTCCTTCCTTACCTTGGGCACCTGGGAGTTCCGGTTTCGCGAAGGATCGCTTTTCGTTTGAGTACTCCCGTAGCCACCTTCTCAGGGGACGCCTGAGTGCACTCTTCTTTCCCAGTAGGTTTGTTGCACTGCGGATCTGGTCTGAGTGATCCTCCTTTTTGCAGTGCTACCACCTCGTTAAAGTGCGTCTGGATCGAATACGCCAATTTCTTGATCTCGCCATGAACATTATGACGAGGCTTAACAAAATTGAGAAGCTCGGTAATTTTCTTCTCAAGGCTACACAATGCCTGTTGTTTCGCATGATCACTAGCAGCAACGGATACTACAGCTGCCCAGTGGTCCACTGCTGAAGTACTGCGGGCACTTGTTGACGACGCCTGGGAGCCCGCTTGCTCACTCCCAACAGACGCCGGTACTGGGGATCCGGGCCCCTGCACCGTAAACTGAGATCCCAAAAGACCTTCCATATTGGTTTTTTGACTGAGGTGTCCTTCCCCGCCTGTTGGCCCGTGAGAGGTATTTTAATTGCCTCTTGATCTCTATATCTAGAGATTCCTCCCCTGTCCGCCACCTGGGGACACGTCGCTTAGGGGTTACAGGCTCCCCCGCCTTCACCCTTTACCCTGGGCCAGGGTTGTAACCAACCAGACCGTATCCCGACATACTTTCGGGGCGCTCCAGTTCGGCGGTTACATGCCATTCCGACAGGGTGACTTGTCAGAACCCCCTTCTCTCGTCTGTTCGTCGACCCGTACCGCCGAAGGGATTGGTTACCACAACCTTGGCACGGTTTACTCGACTCAACAGGGTCCACCTCTTGAAGGTGAGAGCGGAGTTGGGATGGAGAGGCTAGGAGACTCTCTTCTGCGAGACTTGTAATCGCATCACATCCCCTTGGACCCCTGTGTGTGTGTGTGTGTGTGTGTGTGTGTGTGCGTGTGCGTGTATATATATATAGTGACGTCACGGGATTATACAACCCCGTAACGCCACCATAAGCCACGAGAAAAGACCAGAACACAGAGAAATAGGGCACGCGGCGGAGCGATGGTCCGAGAAAGCGACATCTACCCGCAGGTTTTAGCACTCCGATGTCCGAAGTTACGGATCATGTTTTTCTTGAGAGGGCGCGAAGGAGGAGAAAATTCACCCCTCCAGAAATTTCCCCAGGCGGAGTCACATAAATACCGCGACGCGCTTCGGGAGAGCTCTCTTTCAATTTCGACAGCGGCGACGACTCTTTCAATTTCGACAGCGGCGACGACTCAACCTAATTCTTCGGCGATAGTAATTGGTTAGTGCAGGAGTATATTTTTACTTGCTTAGTTAAAGCTGATTTGAGAAACGCGGTAATAAGAGTGATATAATTCAGAAGTGAAGTGCATGTACAGTGTTAGCACTAACATTACGCGAGAAAGCAAGAGATGTGATTGCTTTAAATCTGAAATAGTTTCATAATTGAAATAAATTCGCGCAGAAGGACTCTAAACGAAATCCAGCATTTAATTTTGTACGCCACGACCACGCACGCTCAAAGTGTGGTATGTCGGCCGAGTGCTAGAAGCATTCAATTCAATAACGCTAGTTATTCGAAGCTGGAAGCATAGTGTTGGTCTGTTGTACCAGAAGGGCAGAGTCGAGACTACAATGTTAGTATTTTGGGCGGCACATTGTAATTTGTTTACATGTTGCTCAGGTGTAAAGTTACCGCCCAAGTTAATGTCATTCTGCCCTCCTATGATAATGACTGTGTCCTGATTGGTCAGTGTATTTGTGTGGGTGTCCAACTCTGCAGTCACATCTGCAAACCTCCCGTTAGGTTTAAAAATAGATGAGACTGAGAAAATGGAGGGTAACTTCCTACTGAGAATGGAGGACAGATGGCGGCCATGACTGTCAGCTAAAATAAGTACCTGTTTTTTAGGCTCAGTAGGAATGTCTTTGTTTTCAAGTGAGCTAGGATGCGCAGCTTTACGTGTTTTGGTTTTGACGCGCTTCCTAGCCTGTTTGCGTTGGTTTGTGCATGAATTTGTCGATGGTAGAGAAGGGTGGTGAGGATCAGGAAGGCGAGGAAAATCTGTTTCATAATCTAAAACACTAAATTTGTTTTGAGTTGTGACTGGATGCGGTGCCTGTGTCTTTTGTACAGTCACGGGTGTACGGTTGGTATTATTCGCTGTGTTGCCGACTTGTACCCAACCGTCTGTGTAGAGAACGACCTCTTCCAACCTTCGGATATGTTGATCTAAATTATTGTTTACGTGTGTGAAGGCTTTCAGAAGGTCGGCTTTGAGAGTGTAGAGAGTAAAAAGAATAGATCGAGCAGTAGCCATGTCGCGAATGCGTTTTAATGTACGTGATAAAAATTTGGAATAAATACAAGAAAACCCAGATAAGAACAACAAAAACCTAGCTTTATATGTTAAAAGTGTAAAATTGATGTGTATTCAATAAATTAAAAAGTAAGTTCAATATAAAAACGAGAAGGTATGCTACTCACAAAATCTATTGAAGCTAGTACTTACGAAATTTGGCAATGTGGCCACGTAGAATTTCGTCCACTTAAACTGCATCTGTTTAATACAATCAGTAGAGTATACTTTACCGGAATTAGATAAAAGATATTATCTGAAAGTTTGTCTTCGTTGTATAGAATAAGATTAGAAACACAAATTCAAACTATTTGATACAGTGTCCTCGTAACGTTCAAAACAACGGAATTGTCACTTGTCACAGAAAATACAATAAAGCTTTCAGAAAATTAATTTGCACAGTGATTTAATATTGGAAAATAAACTGAGCTGTGAATACGTTTTGACACTTATCAGCACCTCGTAAATCTGAAAGTTCGTTGAGGTTTGAATGTCCGTTTAAAATTCGTAATTTATTTTTGTCTTGGTTATAGCAAAAAAATCGGTTAGAATTATATTTTCAGCTAACCTGCAACAAGTAATGAACACACTTAAAACACACTAGGCACAGACAAATCACTAAAAACGATATATAATCACAAAATATCAAGAGCACAACCAGATGCGTCCGTCTCGTAAGATAGCGTCAACCAAGATTTCTAGTTCAAACCGAGTCACGATGTCCAAAAACGAAGAAACGAATATCGCACTGCCGGGTCAACACTAACGCACTATACAGCTCTAATTCACCGATCACTTAGTTGTCGTGAAGTGGAACAATGGAATTTTGTAAATGGTATGCATTTATTAAGACACAAGTAATTTTCATATAAAATATATTTTTTCTGGTAAAAGTAATATACATTATATATTTTGTAGAGTTCCGTACGGGAAACTGGAGTTTCTGAATTTGGCGGAGCCTTCCTGCGCGCAATGTGCAACTGTAGATCTGTAAAATGAAATAACATCTTAGATAATTTATGATTAGCCCTGTTGTAGTAATGAAATCGATAATTAAAATCTGCATACTAGCATTAATCGAGAGCTTAAAATAATTTATCTGATGGAAAAGTTCTGCCAAAATCTTCGGGGCTGGTGGACATCTTAATAGTGAAAAAAGTTAATTAGTGTGAAGCAGGGGGAACAAGTAAATTCATTTAAACTATTGTCACTACGCTGTGTGTGAAACGAACGGTTCGTGCAGTGTGTTGAATGAAGTTAGTGTGATTATTGATACAATGATTAATGTTGTAAAATATTCTGAACTTTGTCTTCAAAAACATATATTGATACTATTTTTTCAATAATTTTCTTTAACGTTTCAACTTTTATTGGGTTCTTTTCAGAAATTATATCTGAGGTCTTGATCTGTAAAAAGACTATGTTAAAATTCTAAAAGTATTGTGTAAGTATTTATACTAGTTATTTATATTAGTAAGTATTTTATATTAAAAAATCGACAATATTAAAAGCCAGTAGTGTAAAAACTACCGGTCTGTTGATGAGAACATGTTAACATCACCTGGCCAGCAAAGAAAAAGGTCAGAATATTTTTACAATTATATCGACCGACGTTAATATTTTCCTTAACATTGAAACGTGTTTGCTCTCAACTCGTCAGGCGATGCTGCATAGGCGTGTAGGCGTGTTAGCCAACGTACATTTTCCCTGAAGAAGACCACGAAATCGAATATTGGATATTAAGCCTATTTGCTTAGCCTAGATGTATGAAAGCAAATTGGAATGCGGAAGCTCAGGGTGTCTCGGTTACAAACTTCGAGACATGTAGAGAGGCCGAAAATGACAACTTTTTGCCAATGAACTTGTGGTGGGAAATTTCATACAACGCAGTTACATGTGTGACATTTGCCGCTGATTGTCATGCAATCTCTTATGGACAGGTGTCGGCAGGTACAGGAAATCTCCTTGACTGAGCCAGAAGGTTAAATGTGACCTGTCGAATACCTGTACATAAAAAGTTGCCTATCTGCCAGGGGCAAATGCAAAAGTGTATAACTCCATTATACGAAATTTCCCACTGCATGTTCATTGACAAAAGCGAGCATTTTCGAACCCTCTACATTCCCTAGAAGTTTGTAACATTTATTCTTTTTTTAGGTACCTGTTGTATTTTGTGTATACTTGGATTTTTCTAACGCGACAGCTGAGGGAATTTTCTCCAAGATGGAATATGGCACGACTTTTTGCGTCTTTCTCGGTCCTGCCGCAAGATGTCGCATGAACGCGACCATATCAAGCAGTGCTACAGATCAAGCGACTCTAGCGGCACGAACGAGAAAGACGCGAAAAGCTGTGCCGTATTCTATCTTGAAGATAATCTCATCAGCTGCCTCGTTAGAAAAACCCAAGTATAGGTATTATTCTTTTTTTTTGTTTTCTGTCAGTTTCATTGCGACGCTATTCTAAACTTTTCAACTATTATTTTAACGTGATGCGGAATTCAAGGAGATAATGTGTTCAGGTGCCAGATTTGCACATATATTTAATTACCGAACCTATTGCTATAGGATAAAATATCCTTAAGTAAATAAAGATCTAGGACATAGAAATATTTTTGCATTAATGTTGTTATTATTATTGTTGTTGTTGTTATTATTATTATTATTATTATTATTATTATTATTATTATTATTATTATTATTATTATTATTAGTTAGAACAAGATATTGAACTCATTGCTGATAATAACAAAAAGGTATTTTTAATCGTTTTATTTCTAAGAAAGGATATGATGTTGGTAAAAATATATCTAATAGGGGATTATGTAGGGAACTGCATTGTAAAAATCTACGGCTGCCGTGTTTATCAGAAATGGACTCGGTATGTTTTTGGAAATATATTATTTTTTAAATTGTTGCACCCTTTGGATTTGTAGGTCACAAGATCACTCAAGAAAGATTTTTGGTTTATGATTGGGAAGAAAATCTTTTAAAATTCATCATTTTAAGATGTATTTAGGAATATAACAATTTGCAATGGTATTACGCTTGTAATTGACTTGTTTTGGCGCAGTGATTCATATTCATAACTATTTCATTGTCAATTTCACGAAATGATAAAACATTTTCGAATTAAACGCTTTAAATTTCTGTTTTCATTTTTACTCATTTAATTTCTTTGTGAAGTGAAAATATCCCCGATCAAGTAAAATAACAAGATACGAGTATTGCTCTCGTTTCAGATAATCGCTTTACGTGTAATAATATGTTCTAATAAATATGCACGGTGGTAAATTTGAAAGCAGCTCTTGGCTCGTACAAATATAATAATAATAATAGTAATAATAATAATGGTAATAATAGTAATAATAGCAATAATAGTAATAATAATAATAATAATAATAATAATAATAATAATAATAATAATAATAATAATAAATGTAAATTTGATGCTAACGTCACCATGCAACCGATGTACTGATACGTATAAATAGTGGGACGAAAGTATTATTAATGGGAAAATGACAAAGGAATTTTGCTGAAAACATGAGCCCTTAAAATGTTTAGCTTCGATTATCACAGGTCCATTATTGTTTTAATATTATTTACAATATTTAAACGTATTCGCCAATTTGAAACTGTCAAAATTGTTTAAATAACACTTTTTTCGTGAAAAAAAAGCGTTATAATGAATTAATGAGAGCATTTTAGTCATAATGAACATAAAAGCACATCTTCTCAGATAAAGAAGTAAACAATAAAAAGAATTCTCGCATGAATTCTTTTTATGAATGAACACAGTATTACGTGACTGAAAGCCATTTGAATGATATGAATGTAAGAACAAATGAAAATATTAAACTCAGATCTTCTATGCCAGAAAGTTTTCAACTATCCCTGAAGATCTCTGGAAGTTTGCAATTATCCTCCAATACATATCGTCTGATTGGATCACTTCATCCCAATAAAAATTCACAATACTCACTTGAAAGAAGTTTTCATGTAGCCATAGCAGTAGTTGACTCTGCGGAAGAGAGGCCTGCCAGAGTCCCATGCTGCGCATGACGCCCCGAGGGTGGCGATGGTGCCCATGGCGAGGAGGGCAACGTACACATTGGTCTCTTCGCCCTGAACACAACACATCTGAATAATAGTCGTTTACATTTCAAGGCTAGGAAATGGATGTTTCCATGTCTAGACGGGGTGGTTCCTGGACGAGGACGATACGCCGAGTGTAGGAATTGCAGGTCTGCATTCTCGGCGATTTTACTGGGTCGCGTTCGCTCGCCCTTCATTCACTCGATACCGTGCGCTCGACCGTCCGTGGCAGCCGGTTGCGGACTCCCAGTCGCTGGTGGCCGGTCGCGACTGCCGACCGCTCGGTCGGTTGCCCCTAACCGTCAGATTTCAATCCGGCGAACTCCGCCTCGTGAGATTCGGCCCCTATGTGGGAGTAAATATCGGTTGTTACGTTCCAGGAAAAGGAATGAGTATTGTTTGGTTTTTTAAAATAAACGACCAATAATTTCCATTTTACAAATTGTAATTTATAGAAGAAATAGTATATGTACTTTATATTTAAAATTATTTACAAAATATGACTCTCCGTCGAACTGGAGAACCTGAAGTAGAAGTACTGAAGTTGTACATGGGAAATAAAAGAAAGGGTATTCCCATGTTTCAGAAAAAAATCGTTCTTTATAATGACTAGACATCGGATGTTTAGGAAGTTGCTTAATTTATTCTAATGAACATTGTTAAAGGATTTTGACATAAAATAATAATGAAATATTAACAATTCTGACAAATATTTATTTTGCCCTATTTTCCTGTAATGTACTGTTTTAAGGGTGATGTATATTTAACTTTGTAAGCCTTTTTTCTTGAAATTTATTTCTGTTTTCTTCTAGTCTTGGCTATTTTTTTTATTTAAATCATATTCCCTTTTACTAATCACAGTTGATTGGTATCTAACCTCCATTTTGTGTCTAGTTCTAGACTGAGGATGTTATTTGTGTTTGAGTTAGACATTCTGTATCTTTTATGACCAATAGTGATGGTGATGGCTTTCTCCTCAGTTCTTCACGCAAAGAAAAAGTGTCATAGGTGACTGGTTGGTCATGGGTGGGCGCTGGGCTCAGATTCGCGATGCAAACATATCACTCGCGTCTCAGGGGGCAAGTCGATAACTCCGATTTCCGCCATTGATATCTCACTGTCCAAGATGTTCTTCCGGGAAGGTAAGGAAAGGGAAGGAAGGCACTGTTAATTAAATTACATGTTAGGTCTCTTTCATACACCAATGATTGACATTAGAAACAATGAGAACATTTATTTTTGTCAATTCTATGCTTATACTAAATGAAGGCAACTATTAAGCATTTTTCTATTGCCCAAAAATATTATAATTTCATTAGTTTTCCCTCATTTTATATGGTATTTAATGTATGTGTATGATAATGAATAATGTAATTCGAATTATTGGAAATTCTACCCTTGTGTGGCGAGACGGTAATGAGCTGAATAGGCAGATTAGCAGTGGGCGTCGTTTGGCCGCCGATTGCGTCGACCAATTCAGAGGCCATGGCAGCTTGCATCAACCATTTCACAATAAATTATGCCCAATGGCGAAAAGCCATTTACACGCAAGAAAGAACAGTATCCGCCGTAATTTTGTTTAGCATATGCATTTTTATTAAATAATCATGAAATTAAGACCAAATGTTAATTGTGTTTAATACATACGCCTTATATTCGGATTTGTAAGAAGCATAAATGATATTATAATTGTTATAAAACGAATTATTTTTCCCTTAACGCATACTTCTGTGCTTTTATATGTAATTCTGGAATATAAAGTTTTTGCTTTATGAAGTATTTTCTTTGCTTACTTGAAAATATACTGCAGGACCATTTACATTATTAGAGATTCCAATTTTTAACCTTGCATTTCAATACTACGTAATAATTCACAATGTAAAAAGAATTGATGAACAATATTTTTTAAAATTTTTATTGTATTTTAATTATATAGCTAAAAAGTTTATTTTAAATTACATTTCACACTTTTTGCTTATCTTTAATTATTTCAAAAATTGAGTTGATTTGTCTCTAAAAATATTTCCAATTAATAGATTAATTGTTATTAATCAACCAATTAATAGATGAATTGAAATTTTTTATTTCATTTCTATTATAATTAATTATAATTAATTGAAAGAGTTTTGCGATCACTACGTACGGCGAACCCCCTTGTTGCATCGAGCGGCCGTGCGCCTGGTGGCGGTCGAGCACTCGGCGACACTCGACTGTTCTGCAGAGAGCCGAAAGGCGGCCAACCGAAATGTCCGTTAAATAGCGATTTCCTTCCATCCGAGCAACGTCCCCCTTCCGCCGAGAGACGGCGCGGAGCCTCGCGAGATTCGAGCGGTTGTTGTCGCCCGAATGCAGAGCTCTAGTAGGAATCCTGTCGTGTCATGAAAAGTAACTTTTGCCGTGCGATGAGCAATAATGTATTAGAAACCTCAGTTTTATGACAATTTGTCCGTGTGATATATAAAGTTAATTAACGATCACGAGAATATGCTACGCATGTTTCCGTTCGGGGATTGGTACGTAGATTGTTTTCTATTTGTTGTACTTTCAGTATTAGTACGGAAAGTACTTCCGGTACGTTTCCAGGATGGTGCTGAAAAAAGTTGAGTTTATGTCTGTTTCAGAGTAAGCATGCATTACTTTTTAGACTGTCTCGAAAAAATAACTTTTTTGTTAAATTTGCGCCAAGATAATGTACCGGAAAATGGTTACCAGCGTTGATTTGTCTAGCAGACCACCGAGAATTTTTTCCGAAAATTTTTATCGAAATTTAATTTATAAAATGACTTCGTTTGGTGCCTCTAGATGGCTCATGGGTAGCGTACAAGTTTCCCGCGGTGCGAACCGGGGTTCAATTTACGTTCGAGGGAAAAATTTAACAATAGCTTTCCTATAAAATCGTCTCAGTTTCTATAGCTGTGTGACGAAGAAAAGCTCAGGTATATGGAGTGTGCTAGTTACGGTGAAGGGAATACGTCGTGTTGGCCACATGTGTCTCTTATCCCCAAGCGTGGGATTTTTATTTTATTTTCAATCCTGCTAATTTGCAATCTGTTCACTTGGAACAATTAGTAAATGGTATACAAGACGTAAGTAACTATTGAGTGAATTTAAAGGGTAAATGTAGAATATGTTCACCAATATAGTCTATTGGACACATGTTCACTGTTGTCCGATATGTTTATTGATTGTTGGTTCGGGTGGTAGCTCAGTCTCGTCTGATGCCTCTTACTTCGCTCGGTGATAGTCTCTGCCATAGTTGAGATGTTCAAATCTTTGTACAAGCATGGAATTAAACTAGGCCCAGGCATGGGGGACACCGTTCGCTAGCCAGCAAAGTCCAACAGTCAACCCAAAATGCCAAATACATAATACACTCCGTGGTAAGTGTGGTATAATTTCAGAACGGTTTTAAATTTTAAAAAAATCTTTTTTGTCTGATGGTTTTTGTTTATGGTGGTTTTTGGCACTCGCCTGATTTTGATGGGAGGAATCACGGAAAAAATCCGATCAGAGTAGTCGCGCTCTAGAATTCTTCTCTAGATAGCGGATGAATTCGAGCTAGTGACGAAAATCCTGCCACTGTCTGAACTCGAATACTAGGACTTCCCGGGTAGAGGTACTGCTTAGGCATCAACTGTTGCCCTGAGCCCCCTAAAGCCGATTTTTAAATTTATGAATTTGGACTATAATAAGTAGACCGGGGATATTTAGGTAAAAACCTATTTTTTCCCGGGTATCTTATACAAAATGAAATTTTATGTATACATTTTAGGAATATTTGAACTAAAATCCATAAATTTTATAGAGATTAAAAGAGCCTATTTCAACGTTAATGCCTATTTGTGCCTATTTTACTTTTAAAACCTAAAATGAGACTAATTTGCCTAACTTTTTTTGTCTGTGGCTTTAACTTTGTTCTTCTATGTCGGCACAACAGACAAGGATGATATTAATTTTCAGTTGCGTTAATCTGTAAGATAGCAAGAAATGAATATACAGGACAAGGATTTTGCCATCAAAGTATCCATACCTCTACTTCCTGACTTGGTGGAGAAGCCTGGCTCCGCTTCTAAAATAAAATGATTGAATTTCCACGAAAGAAAAGTGATCTTGACCGATAAGAGATATTCATTTTGACTTGAAAACTTGGATAAAGTATTAGTAATTTATTGTATGACAAAGCCCGGTAGGAAAAATTCCAACTAGAGGACAAAAAAATAAAGTCGTTCATAAATAGTGTACATATGCAATACTGATTCTATATAATATTGAATTATGTTTCTTATCTCTAAGAAATATATATGTAATAATAAATTACAAAAATGTGTGTTTTTTGTACGTTTGCTATTTTATTTGTGTAAAAGCTTAACTGAGACGCTGAAAGAACCTATTTTAGGCACCTGAAAACGCATATTTTAAAACCTAAAACTCCGCGGTCTAATAATAAGTCATGGTCCATAAACTAATATTTCCTATAGGCATTGAATCACGATATCTATCAAATTATTACGAAATAACTCACTGTTTATAGCTGATTTGTAAACAAAATCCTAACCTAAATTTTTTAGTGATTTATGACTGAAAAAAAATTCAACAAATCTCCTCTTTTTCATCGGAGAATGCAAATCTGGAATATAAAAATGGGAAATACCACTGAAAATTTCTAAGTTGTTCTCTGTCCCCCGCACGTAATTTGGCGTGTGGAGACGAGCAGTAAGTAAGGTAAACTTGTTTCCTAACGAAATTACAGATATTTTTCTTCAGAAAGTTTTTCGTAGTATGCGTACTTTTGAAACTGTCTCAATTTAATTACCCACCCGGTGTAGGAGAACGTCTACAAGTAAAATTCTTCTTGAAACGTCTATGCGATGACTGCAACCACTATTAGAGCACTAACCATTTGGTAAAAAAATATTCGGAGCATTTTTTGAAGCTCACTCCTTTGACTTTTCTAGGAAATGCAAACACTTGCCTAAACTTAAACGACATTATGTTTGGAACTGTTCAATTGTGACTCACTAGCTAGTTTTATTTTAAGGTCCGAAGCCAAAGCGTTACTTGAATGAGGCGAAGCAATATTTGTTCCCGATTCTATTGACTTATTCAAAATATTTTCAATAACAATAAAATTGACTGGCATGCCTTGGTTAAAGGGAATATTACAATACAGCAAACACGGGAAGAGCTAGAAGGAAAAGGAGGACTATCATGGTATCAACTTCTTAAGAACACTGACTCGTTCGTAACAAGAAAATTGCGGGTTTTTATCCGTCTCACTTTTTTTGTTTCCAGTTAGTGGATATCATCTAAATGGATGAATGAACACAAAAAATCTGCATCTCAAGATTAATGGCGATATCACCGGATGTCTTGGAAGACGTCCATCTAAATCTTAGCAAAGAATCTAAGCCCATCTTCATACGTTCCAGTTATAGACAAGGTTTGTGAGTAATATTAATCGCATTTGCATCAGGGAGTTAACACGTTTGTGTGATTAACCATTCTGAATACTAAAGAGTTTCATGGTTATTGTACATTGTTATTATATAGATGTATTATAAACTAAGGCAAAACACGTTGCACCAGAAATTGTGGTTGAAACTGTGTCAAACTCGGCGGCTGTTTTACGTCGGAGTAAAGTCAGTGTAAAACGTAGATGGACACAGTTATTCTCTCTGTTTTGTGTCGCTGAAAACTGCATTGGGAGTTAACAGAAATAAGATACAGCAATATTGACAACAAAGAAAGTTTTTCCTTTATTTTCACAAAAAATTGTTTCAGAAAACTGATCCAATACAGTAGTAATAATGAAAACAAGAAACACTGCGTCGAAATGGGGCGCAAAAAGGGTGTGAACACAGAACCTACGAGGCACGGTGTGTAATTTCGGCCATCTAGGTGGACATAATTCAATTTTCCAAAGTACTCAAATGAATTAAGTTGGGTATTTGTTTGATTTTAGAATGTCCATAGTGTATGAATTGGGTATTGTTTTTCTTCTGCGTCGCTTGAGGCGGCAGTAGAACAAGTTCAAAATTGCACGATCACGGGCTGACACCGCGCGGCTCTATCAGTCGCATTTCAGTACATCTCGTGTTGGAGACCAGTGCTCATCGCCTTTTACTCACAGAGATATAGTGATTAAAAAATTGTGTTTTTGGGTGATTCTTCTTTTTATTAGTGCCTAAAGATAAGCAAAAAGTGCCTGCGATTGCTCGTGGGTTTTTTTTGAAAAAGTAAGTAATTTTAGTTCTACTTTCGCGCCATTTTACGAATGTATCTAGACTTTTTATACAGAGTTTACAGGAGTTGACGTTTGTGACTATGTAGGTATTAAATCTTATTCATTTGGCTATGTGAATAATGAAAGATCAGCTGCGCATACCTGCGCACTCACGAGTTTTTATTTTTTTTTTTCGCAGTGGAGCGCTTGATTTCACGGAGGACGCTATATCATGTATGGTGTGAAAGCTCCACGGAAGGAAGGTATGACGCCGTGCTATCGAATGTTTTACACGAATTAGGTGAGGAAGCTATTACCGACACTTCAATCATGCCCATAAAAATTGAAATTAAAATTTTTTGTCAGTTTATCATCAGAAAATGGAAAAAATGTGCTTGGCATAAACAGCGTTTTCTAGAAAATTACTCATCGCGGCTGCATCAAATTTTTAATAAATTTATCGACAATTGCTCCAAGTACATCACAATTAGATGATAATACTAGAGGCGTTGGCCGTCCAGTTAAGCCATTTAATTCGTGTGGCCCTAGAGCTAAAGGACGGAGAGTAAAACAGCTCTTAAGTTTGTCCACAGAAGAATTGGGAACAGCTACCGGAATAAAATTAAGGAATGAAGGAAAAAGAGATTCTTCGAACAAAGTGAAGGAACTTGTACTTGCTTCTTCTAATAGAGGCACAGAAATTAAGAAAGTTCGAAGATCGTTGCATCAGGAACCATCTTTATTCTCTCCAGAACAAGTACTCGCTCTAATGGTGAGTACGAATTTCTCTACTCGGCAATATTTACGAATACGAGAGCAAGCCGAAAAAACAAATTGTAAGTTATATCCACCGTATTACAGAGTTAAGGAAGCAAAAGTCATGTGCTATCCAGGAGGAGTGAAAGTGACAGAAATATCGGCTGAGATACCTCTAGAGTCAGCTATTGACCATACAATTCGTCGTTTGTGCGAAATCTAAGATATCAGAGAGAAATTTCAACTACAATTTAATGCTATTTTTGAAATTATTATACAATGAGGTTGCGATGGTTCAGAGCAAAACAAATACAGACAAAAGTTCAGTGAAGAAATTTACACAGACGAAAATTTGTTTAGTGTGTCTATGGTGATAATACAAATGCAGACTGTTGAAATACAATTAAGAAATTGTTAATTTGCTAGACATTGATCAACAAGACACTGAAGAAGTACATGGCATCACCTCATCCGAGGATTCATCGAATGGCGACTGAACATAGTACTAGCATGTAATAATTATCTTTTACTCTAATTCTTTAATTTGTTTCCATAGTGGCTGATCTATATTTTTATTTTCTTCTTGAAATATTAAAAATTAATATTGAAAATAATTAGTTACATTTATTTACTGTATATACATTATTTTAAGTTTTATTGGCGTTTTTCTGTGTCAAGTCGTGAAATGTGCGATTTTTTATTATTGTAAAAAACGCAGTTGTAGTCAAAACATTTTAACAAAACTTGTTCCATGTATGAGAATAATCATTTATTTGCAATATATGCTAGCTAGAACAGTAAACAATCCATACTTTTGTAGTTTCTGAATTAAATCCACCTAGATTGCCAAAATTACACACTGTGCGAGGGGCGGAAGTCAAGGCAACTATTTTTCTTTCTTAAAGAAATACTCGGGTCACACACTTGTATTTGTCACCTGAAAGAAATATTGTACTACTGTGTGTTCGCGACAGCTAACTAACGTACAACATACTAACTAACAACAAGAACAGATGGCTCTGTGAATGTCTCTGTTAGCACAAAAAACCATGTGAAATCTTTTGTATGACTGCCGCCGTGTGAGATGATCGTATACCCGTTTCGAGCAGCACTCGTACACCAAGATAGCCGTTCCCCAAGAGAGAAGTGCCTGAGAACGTCACAGGGAATTGGTGGAAGCTCTTGGGAAGAATACTCTTCCATACCAAAATGCTTGTCGACACTTCTTGCACTCTATGAAACACGGCGCCCGACGTCTGGTCTCGCTTTTCAAATGAAGTGCTCCCATGATTCGTGACGGAAACTGTTGCTGTGCAGAACGAGCAAAAATCGGTGCACCGGAGGAGCCCACCCATCTCTTTCCATTATGGGAATATCGGGAGGGAAACGATATTGTCAACGTGCGAACGGAAGTGGCACCCTCGGATGCTGCTCCCACATAGCTGCGATCATTTAAACACACATTTGGCACATGCTAGTTACTTGGCGAAAATTGTTAAACAGGTATTTTTAAATAGAAATGTTAAAAACAGAAATTTTGAGTAGACAGTTATAAACAAATGCGTGATCTCAGTTATTGAAGAAAGTGACAATAATTGTCTATGATTGTCTAATTGTCAATGATTATTTAAACTACAACTAAGTAATTGAATGTATATTATAAACATAAATAATTAATATACTTAAAACCGAGTAATTTGATTTATATTAAAAATAATAGATAAATCTAAAAACAAAAGGGATATGATAGTTTTATTTCGATGATATAAATACTTTCCACATAAAAGAAACATTTGTCATTAGTTCCAAATCGTTCTGGTTCCAAATAATCCAAGTTCTAAATCACCCTGGTAAGCAAGACCTTTCAATAATATTAATATAAACTGTTTAAACATTGGTGAAACAAGTTTTTCCAATCACATTTAGGCGCGAATTTGAAATTTTTAAACTGAAAAAATTGGTTTTAATTTTTTTCACTACCGTCCACATTGTTTGAAACTCTAAAAAATACATGTTATAGAATGTTATATGACCCTTTTTAGGGGAAAAAATTGATACAGTACTCCAACGTTATCACGTCAAAAATGAATTTCAAGAATTTTTTTCTATGTGAATTTGGCGTCAAAATTCGTTGACAAAAATACTTTCAAATTAAACTCTGTTTACCCATATTTGCAATTTTTCAGTATGATACACGCAATAGATGCCGAGAAAAAATAATACATGCAAAACACTTTCTCGTTTTATCTCTGCAACAGATGGCCCCAGAAGGCTGATTTTTTGTGAATCTACGTCATTTTATATTCTCTTTCATATGAGCATCGCGATTATCGATTTGGTTTGGGGGCACTTTTCACCGCCTTATTCGGCTGTACTCTTTGCACTAATGCATTAATGCAACATTATAAACGAGTTGCATGCGTTATTTTTGTATAACATCATTATAAATTTATAAGAGGATAAAACTTAATTTTGGGGAAAACTTTGTGATGTCACGGCTACTTGACATTTGTGCGAGAGAACGGTGGTCGGCTGTTCCGTTTACCACTACCACCGCAAGATTGTTTCGCTGCGATTGGCCGAATATGTAATGGAGCAATTACTCGTGATGTCGTCGCTATTCTTCTATCGAAACGCGAGATGGGGAAGGAGAGGAAGATGTGGCAGGGCCAAAATAAGAGGCATATCTGATTAAAGCGCTGTATGACCCGACAAGACTGGAGAGGTACCACCCTTGAGCAGCGTGCCGTCCACACGGGTCGGGGCAGAGACGTACAGCGACAGAGCTGAGAGAGGCCGAGAGCGAGAGCGATGCCCGGGTCTCAAGGGTGGTGCCTTATATGAGGGCGGCCTGTGACCCAAAATGCAGGGGCTGCATCAGCTGTTTCAGCTACCCGGGGCTCCTGCAGGAAACTAAGTCGCAACTCACCCGACCAATGTGCCATAAATGGCAAATACGTCATCAGCTGTTCTGTAAGATGTCTTTTTACGAACGATTTCTTATAACGAAAAAGGTCGTTTATAATGCTTGAATAAAAACAACAAAAAACCAACACCAACGTAGTAGTTTCCCAAATCCATTTTAACAGTGCTATTTCGCCAATGTGGCTTTAGAATGTCAATGTACACGAATTGGTAATTCACTGCATCTACAAACTGCAATTGCCCTACACCACTGGCACTCACGTTCCCACACAGGCACCAAACCATCGCCGTGGTTGACGGAGGGAATTGACTTTCGGGGCTCCAGTTCTGCATTTTTCTTCGTTCATACCATGCAACGACCATCTGACCCCAAAATGCAGAATTTACTCTCGTCTGAAAATATCGAAATACTTCCGAAATCATTCCCAAAATACTAGACGTGCAAATACTCTGCCTGTTCACTTTACTCACCCAAGACTTTCTTTTGGGCAGTGCATCCACAGTGTGCATGTGGTCGTAAGTCATGGCGCACAATGTCTGGGAAAATTCTTTTCCCGCTATTCAGGTCTGCCGCCAAGGCCAGGCACATGACTGTGGATTAATCTTCACTGCACGAACAAAGAGCCGCCTATCTTGCTCATCTAAAAGTTGAGGGTGAACGTTACGCAATCGTTGTATAATGTTTTCCTCTCACTAAAACGTTCTGCAATGACAGGTGCCGTTTATTTCGGATTTCCTATCCGTCAAGATATCTCTCGTTTCGATGCGCACTGGTTTTATCAACGGATTATCCTCTGTGTTCTTCAACAGCAAATTCCCTCATCGGAACTATTTCGCCAAAGTGATACTATACCTGCAGAGCACAGACAACTGAGAGACAGCGGAAGGGCACTGGTGACGGTGGAGGAATTTCGAAGAATGACGCAAGCCACATACTTTCCCATTTTCTGTAACCTAATGCTTGTGATTAAACATTTAGTTCCGGGTGTCCAAAGACATTTCACGGCTTATTTTGCTTCAGTGTTTCTTGGTTTCATTAATACTTTCATTAGTTCGTTATTTAACTTTGTGAAACTATTTTTGTGAAAATAAAGGAAGACATTTTTTGTTGTCGAGATTGTTGGATCTTATTGATCTTAATGCTCACTGCACTGTGTCCACTGACCCAAAAGAGGGAGAATACCTTCCTAAATCTCCACTCACTTTTTGCAGTCACTGTATACGCCAATGAAAAAATATTTTACGATCAATCATCGATAAGATGCCATTAGAGCACACCTGCATTGTGTCTGCTTGTGGCTAAACGCCGATAAGTCCTTTCATTATGACCAGATACCTAACATATTGCAGTCACCTTTACCTCTTACAATTAGAATCGCAGCCACCGTCAGCGTCATCTGCAATGGGCGTGCAGTCGTGATGTAATACGAAACTGTTTCTCTCAAGTACAATCATTAATTTTCAATAGGGATCATATTGAGGCTACCTGTAGAAGATGTGTGCTTTCAACAGATGATCTATTATTTGAAAGTTAAAAATTCGAAATCATTATATGCAATAAAATTTCTTTACTAAACCTAGTTATGTGAGAGTGGCTTCCTACCTGGTGTAGCGGCAAGGCGCACGGCGTGTTAACTCGGTGGACCTATGTTCACGGCGCGAAAAGAAACTTTTGCTGGTTGGAAACATTTTTGCAGGTTCATGTAGAAGTATAATATTGCGGGGCCTTTACAAATAATGTGAGAAAAGATGTGCTGTTGTAGCAGCACTAGTTTCCTAAGTCCGGATATCACAATATATTAACTGTGAAACGTTTCGTTTTCTTCGATCGATTTGAGCTGTATGTGGTAATTTTCAAGAAAAGCATTTACACAGAATGCCTTTGAAATTCCGTCCCCAAACTGAGTACAGTCTTATTGAACAAATTAAGAAGAAGAAGAAGAAGAAGAAAAAGAAAAAGAAAAGGCGAGCAGAAAGACCTAAGGAAGTCGATGATATATTAAATGCAACATTTATGACGTACACGTATTGCAAATTGCCTATCTGTAAGGCGCCACAATGCGATTCTGAAATTTGTCTTATTCTTCGATGCAGGTGAGTTCGTATTCTCAATAGCACGATGCTTTCTGATGCTAAGGGAAACTCACACGATGTGTGTGGTGGGTTACATAACCTCCAGGCGCAAACCCAGTATTGTTTTACTCCTTTTTCTTTCAAGGGCCCTAGCTTTCTTCTAAAAAAACGTCATTAAAATGCACTCCTGTAGCATCTCTTAGGCGATTTATTTCAGACGCACGGTGGCAATTCGCGAACGGCCATCGTGCGCACGTTTTTCTAAACGCAAAAGTCCCGCATGGGCGTGGCAGCGAGAGGAACGGACATCTTACCAGCCAGGCGAGCAGCACGGCGACGGCCGCTCCCAGGCCCAGCATGGCGTGGGCGTCGGCGGGCGCGCCGCCCGCGAGGGGCTCCGGCCGGCCTGGGCGCGGGGGCGGGGCCGGGGGCGCGCGCCCGCAGCTGAAGGCCACCGCGGCCGCCGAGCGCGCCACCAGCGCCGCCGTCAGCAAAGTACTCACGTCTGCGGGCAGCGTCGGCGCGCCGGTTAATCTTGTTAAGACTCGAATGAAATTGCGCGCAGTTTGTTTCGGTATCATCACGTTTAACGTGGGATACGACCATTTGGAGGTTTAGTGGGTAAAGGCAGGTATGTCTAATTGGCTGGCCGAGATGTGTGTTTTCGTAGCTCGTAACCACTCTTCCTTTCCGCGGTGACAAGGGATCACACCGTTTCTTTCAAGTAGCTTAAGGTAAACAATATCACATTTGTAAAAACAATAGTCATTTAGGAATTTAAATATAATCGGTATCGTGTATTTTTACTTTCTCGTATAGATACGTGTATACGGGAGTAATATACACAGGATATAGAAAGTTATGTAATGCTGAGGAAAATCGATTTCGAGATTTCAACGGAAATACACGTTTTGGGGTCACCTGATACAGAAAAAGTCTTTTTTTCGAAACGTCCACGTGTCCGACCGTCTGTCCGTCTGCTCTTCTGTCCGTCTGCTCTTCTGTCCGTCTGTGCGTCTGTCCGTCTGTCCGTCTGTCCGTCTGTCCGTCTGTCCGTCTGTCCGTCTGTCCGTCTGTCCGTCTGTCCGTCTGTCCGTCTGTCCATGTTTTTTTAAAATTACAAAAATGAATTTTTTTGACTTGTCTCTCACGTCGGTAATATTTAAATCGAAGGCTATTTCTTCACATTTTTAGATTTATGAGTTCTTGTGCTTTAAATAATGTCAAATAAAGTTTCTCGAAAACTCAACATTTTTTTGTAAAAATGAGCTCAAAATTCCTCATTTTCAGAAACGTTCAAACGCAATTTTCTCAAAAATGGATCCAAATTTTTTATTCAAATTTTTCCAATAGAAAGTGCTAATTACACTGTTTAATATTACGTAAAGTTAATTTTGGTATATTCATTGCTTTTTAAAAAATTGCACAAATGTATTTTTTTTATCTCTCACGCCGTTAATACGGACATTTCCTTAGATTTGTATGCATTATAATATATTTTGTTTTCTTAGATTTGTATTCATTATAAACTCAATAGATTCCTGTAAAAAAGAGCTTCAAATTTCGCATTTACAGTAATGCTTAATCGCCATTTTCTTAAAAACGGCTCCAAATTTTTCAATGAAACTTTCTAATTAGGACGAGTTTTTACTCTTCTTTAATATTCTCGAAGTAATAATTCGATTTTACTACTAGGAAAGCAAAAGGTTGAGAAAATGTCCAAAAAATTTACTTTGGGCGACGATAGCTGGCAGCTGGCCAGAGAATGGAGCAAGACCTTAAACCCAGATCTCACCAACGGAATTAGAAAACTTTACTACGAGAAAGTTACTACGAGAAAGTCTGTGCCATTCTGTAGCACTTCTAGTTCACTAATGTAACCACATAATATATTTATCATTTGCTTCTATTTTTTCTCTAAGTTAAATAGTTGCTTCTTTTTATACAATTTCTTTACAACACAACATTACGTTGTCACGATTTAATAAAAAATGTTAACTTATTAATTAAAATACGAAACACAAGTAAATGATATGTTTTGTAAATTCATACCATGGAACCAAGGCGAATTTTTAACACTACTAACGGTAGTAGTGAGGAGAAAGCATGCATAATACACAGGACCTGGGAAGCGGAAACACGAGGGAGAGCCAATGATTGACCTTGAAGACGACCAAGAGAAGAGACCCACGGAGACGAGAAGGGAGAAACAATGTGTTGCCTGACATACGCGAAGTCCGTCGGATGCGGTCACTCAGTGAATGGTAATGCCATCTTCCTAGCGCGCGAGAAGCGATGGCTTACAACTGTACGAGGGTTCAAAATGAACACCTTCCTGCACAATTTTCGTTATTAATGCCGCCACAGACTGCGAGGATGCGAAAGTCGTGCCAGGCATGGTGCAATGTAGACGGGCAACGGGTAATATTCAGATGGGCGTCCCAATTGTGTTGTGGTTGCGATGGTGTTGGAACCAACGTGAACAGCGCCAAGGCCACACAAGCACAGTGCCTGTGGTCATACTGTGAGGGAGGCAGTCCCGACCACTTTTTGTTTCATTGCAAGTGCTTCAATATCACAAGGATTGTTTATAATATCTTGTAACTGGTAATTTGAGCACTTTATACGCCCGCGTTAGTGTTCCATTATCACAGGACATCCCTTAAACGTACATCGCGTCCGCCTCACTAGCTTGACTTGCAGTCGGAATACTCTGTAAAGTCACATCGTCAATTAACAATGCGTGAGATACTATTGATCCGTACTGGCTCTATTGTGCCTCCTCCCTTACCCACAGGAACCACAAGTGAATATTCAAGATGAATTGAGTGGATTATTATCACAGAACACATCAGGGATTTCTAAATTTATTCCATGACGTGTATCGAATTGCATTTGTAAACTTGGAGGTCTGATGCTGTAATGCAAGACACACGTGGATGTAAAACTATAAATCAGTATCATCGAAACTCTGAAAATCAAAATAAAAATTATCTCTAATGTTCAAGTTATTTTCGTGTCATGTATGAAATCGTCACATTTTTTAAAAATTAAAAATAACGAGATGATTTTTCTCAAAAAACGATATAAAATCTCACATATATTTCCGATTTTATATACTGAAATTTTTTCTATCAAATGAATTTGAAACTCTTTGGGAAAAATATATATTGTAAAAACAGTTTCCACTGTTCAATGCTCTGGAGAGATAATAACAACCTTTCGGGGGTAATTCTTTCGCTTTGTTTCTTCAAGGGGGCATCTTCACCCTCTCTTCCCGCATAGACTTTCATGCATCCCTGTATTTTGTAAGAGATTTATCGAAGTTCATCCATTGATTAGGATGACAGTGATTTGTGATTCTGGTTAAGCCTGGTTGGAAATGTGGGAAATCATAGGACTAGATCGAAACATGACAGGGCAGACGGATTGATTGTTACTGATTCCGGGCGCGTCAACTACTATGGCCATTGTCCCGAAAGTGAAGTGTGTGTTTTTTCTCGGGAGGTGACGGTGGTCTTATCTTGCTGGATGGCCAGATCCGGCACCGACCTACCGTCGGCTAATGGGGTTTTCCCCAACCACGTATCATCCACCAGCAGGGCACCGCCCCAGCCGAGACAGGTCCCCGACCGGTCTCCCGGCATGTGTGGTAGAGTAGTGCATGCTAGTGTCAGTGCGTGTGTAAGGGATAAGGATAGGTGAAGGAAGATGAAGGAAAGATCGTGCGCGGTCTGTGACCCATTTGTTAGGTTACTGCTCCGGCATTCGCCTGGTGTTGATCGCAGAAACCACGGAAAACTACCAATCAGAGCAGCCGACCGCTTGAATTCTCCTCCAGACAGCGACTAAATTCGACCTAGCTGTAGCTAGTGTCGAAAATCCTGCCGCCGTCGGGACTTGAACCTAGGACCTCCTGGCCAGAGGCGCTGCAGTGACATCAGTTCATGCACTGAGCCACCGCTCCTGGTACAGGGCAGACGGAACGGGAGAATCCCTTCCGTAAGACCTATGTCCATTACAACTCCTGACGGATCGACTGGGACGGAGGAGAGATGATCGGGCGCCCTCACCTGCGTCGGGGATGGCCCCGAGCACCGCCAGCAGCACGCCAGCGGCAGCCAGCGCCGCGCACGCCACGCCGCTCCGCAGCTCTGCCGCGCCGCTCGCCGCGCCGCCCGCCGCGCCGCCCGCCGCGCCGCCCCCGTCGCCCGCGCCGCCCCCGTCGCCCGCGCCGCCCCCGTCGCCTGCGCCGCCCGCTTCGCCCGCGCCGCCCGTGCCGCCGGTCGGGCTGAGCCACAGAAGCAGCACGAGCGGCCAAGCCGTGCACTCGGCCAGCGCCAGCAGGGCCCCGGCGTGCAGCGGCGGCCCCGACAGCAACTGCGGCGCCACCAGCCACTGCCCGAAGTACGCCGTGCTCGCACACATCCTGCACACACGCGCCCCACCCACGCGTCGACCTGTGCCCCACAGCGCCAATACTCACCTCATCGCATTGAGGACTCGCTGGTTAGCAGTCAACGGGGTAGTCCTGAATGCACTTGCCGCACAAAGTAGTAGAAGCCTCAACAGGAAAATACTCTAGAATACAAAGTACTAGACCTAAATAGCTAGGTCGAATTCAGGCGCTCTCTGGAGAAGATTTCTAACGGCCGGCTGCTCTGATCGGTAGTTTTTTGTGGTTTCTCCAATCAATACTAGTCGAATTCCGGAGCAGTACCCTAACAATTTGGCCAAGGACCATGCGCGATCTTTCCTTCTTTCTTGTCCCATCCTGTCCCCATACTATACTCCTATACACACTTACACTTACATGTAATGCACTACCACACATGTGGGGAGATCAGTCGGGAGCTTGCAACTTGCCCACTCTGGAGCAGTGCTCCGTTAAGGGGATATACCTGAATGAAGAGATACTGTGCCGAACTAGATGTCGACTTGCGGGGTTTCCCCAGCTAGGTATCTTCCACAAGCGGTGCACCGTCTCAGTAGGGACAGGCTCTAAACTTTCGACTGTTATTCCGACTTGTGTACCATCAGTATCAGAAGTATCTACTGTGCCAGAGTCTACTCTCGTGAAGGACAGTATGAATAGTGAACGTAACTATCTCAGACGATCCTGAAGTGGACCAAAGAAGATAAAAGAGGCGGAACTTCAACAGCATGTAGTTTCTTGCATTATTTACAAGTTTTGCAATTTCCGAAAATTCAGAGAGTTCAACGAAAATTACACCTGGGTTATTTTTTAACCGTCCTATCCGAGGAAAAAAAAATAAGTAAAAATTTGGAGCCTTTTTGAGAATTTTTGAAATAAATTTTTTAACCCCAAGCAAAAATTGCGCAAAAACTGTTTATTCGTTCACAAAATTCTACAGTACCTTGTATAAAGGTCTGAGTTTTTAGAACAGATTTCATTAAGGAAAAAACCTCTATCATGAAGATTGCACTTTTGCAATGTTTTTTTTCAATTCTCAAAAATACAGAGAATTCGCCGAAAGTATGACCAGAAAGAAATTAAGGAAAAGTTTGAGTCTTTTTTTAAAAAAAGTTATAAAATTTGCTAAATTTCATGCAAAATTACGCGAAAACTACTCATCTTTTCGAAAAATTGTATGTGACCTTATGTCCCTGAAAAACAAATTTTACTGTGGAGAAAATGTCTATCTTGAATAGTGTAGTTGAAGGAAGACGCCAAAAAAAATTAAACTTCCGTCATTTTCGAAGATTTCGAAAATGGGACTTTGCCATATTTTTAAGCTTCCTTCCTCCAAGGAAACGTTTAATAAAAACATCTTGAGCTCATTGCAAGAAAATGCTGAGAATTCATCTCAAGTACCCCCAAATATCAAAATATTCATTTCAACCTCCCAGCGTATCGAGTTCGACCAGATTGATAGGGGAATATCAATTTAGCGAAAATCATTTCAAGGATTAGGCCCTAGCATTGACTACATGTGGACAGACGGATGATTTGTTGTCCAATTTTTTGGAGAACAATTTTTCGCTATCAACTAATTTTTCGCTATCAAGGACCCATAAAACGAGGATTCTGACTGTCCAATGTGTTAGATGAAGTAATTAACGTTGTATACGAACAAGATTTATCCCCTTTTTCGATATCAGAGCCCCACAATACACGTTTGACAAAATCGCCACTTCCCGCTGCAGCAATACAATATTTTCTCTTCGCTACATAAGTACGTAGTGTGGCGTGAAAGCAAAAATAGGAATTAATAGTAAAGAATGTAAACGTAATACAAAAATCAGTTGTTTGTTAGCAAACATATTTTCGTATGAAACCACTATTCCCCATCTGACGCCGCTTCAGCTAGCGAGTGTGTCCTTTCTAGATTTGGAGGAAAAGTGAGGGCGGAGTCAGGGAAAATTGCTCATATTCGTAGGAGCACTGATCTTCCGAGGTTGGCAAGTAGCTCGTGTGGGTGCGGTTTGACATGCCTGTTCTGTAACATCTATTAGTTTGTGCTTAAAGTGAGTTGAAGCACTGAATTTGTACTTTCTAAGCCGAAGAAAAAATCGACTTTTTTTTTATACAAGCAGAGAGGTACGAAAATTCGTGAATTGAGTAATTGGGATGCAAATTACGATAGTAATTCCGCCCAACCCTGCGATCCTCTCCCAGCTTCTTATCCCGTCATCCGGTTCTCCAAATTACATTTCACTCACTGTTTACAAGTGATGCTAATGGCCTTACGAGTCTACAACAGTACTTTCACGAATCTTGTAAATTCGCCCAAAGGTCCTGGGACATACTGGACTACGATGAAGTTGGAAAATTACAACACACACTTTCTACGGGAATCTATGCTTCTGAGGCCAAACGGCTAAGAAATTACTTATTGCTAATAATAATGAGGAACATGCTGGTGTCTATCTAACATGAAATTACACATGCTTTATATAAAATAAATTATATTTAAATTTTAATAAGAAAATAGTTTTATTAATTTCGCAGACATTTAATAGTTTTTAATATTACAAAAATAATTCAATAAAATAGAGAGGCGAAGGCCTTTAATGTTCCACCATCATCCAGTATAACGCGATTTAAGCATTGTTACTATGAGGGGGTGGAGTGGAATGGAGGGAGACGACAGCTTGTATTACCGGTGCTTTTATTGGAAACAGTCTACGGGTTGTGTTAGAATGATGAGTACTCAAAACTTACTATACAATTTGGCGTCAGAAATAACATATTAACTTCGTTAAAAAATCATATTCAATCTCGATTGTAATAAGTTTTTAACATAAGATGAAAGAATAGTTCTTGAATTACTATATTGAGAGAAACAAGAATGATTGAATATTTAAAAACGCGATTTTGGAAATAGGTGTCCGAGGAAACTTGATTAAACACTTTTTATGTATTTATTTATTTAACGTTTTCTCAATAGAAATTTTACATGTAAGTATTATTAATATATTATTTATTATTGCTATTTATAAAAAATATATTGGTTTTTTGATTACATACAGAATTGTAAGAAAAGTTATTACTTACGAAACGAAGTTCTGCACGATGGAATGCATTGCCAGATGTCCTTCAGGCATCATATGGCGTCCGAATGACATAACGGTTGTAATTTTTCCCACCGTGGATGTGTAGGACTTGAAAATTAACCTGAAGCAAGACATAAAAGTGGTGTGAGTATTTTTAACTACTGTACTTCGAATCTACTGAAGGATTTAATTGATTTTAATGTTTAACATTTCAAATGATCAAACTTCGTAAAAAATTCTCAGTTTAATTCATCTCTTTAATCTAAAGTGCGTAATAATCAAGTGGTGAGAAACATTTTTTTCTCTCAGAGGAAATGAAATTAGATGTGCGCCGATTTGACTTCAAGCCGAAAATGGCTGAGAAGTAGTTGAATGAATCAATAATAATTATATTGAGAAGACAACATCCAAAAACGTAATAGCAACTAAAGATTCTTTGATATTCGTTCATGATTTAAGCAGTATCAGCCATCCCTGGTTCGTTTAGTCCAGCAGTTTTCGCACCCTCAACGCATTTTGACGAGTCGCTCCTTAGACGCTGTTGCTTCCTCGTTCCTTTTGTCACCTGTCTTCCATGTTCCTTCTGTTATGTGTAGACTGTTTCACCAACATTTGGAGTTCTTGTCAAGAATGGCTCCAAATTTTTGGATTGATTGATTTTTTCGTGTTTCCGGGCGCGTCAACTACTGTGGTCATTAGTCCCGTTAGTGTAGTGCATGTTTTTTTCGGGAGCTGGCGGTGATCTTCCTCCGCTGGATGGCGAGATCCGGCGCCGACCTCCCGTCGGCTAGTGGGGTTTCCCCCTAACCAAGACTCTCCCACCAGCGGGGCACCGCCCCAGCCGGAACAATGGTCTCCCGACCGGTCTTCCGGAATATGTGGTAGTGTAGTGCATGTTAGTGTAAGTGTGTGTGTGTAAGGGGAGAGGATAGGACAAGGAAGAGGAAGGTCAGATCCCGCGCGGTCCGTGGCCCGTTTGGTAAGGTACTGCTCCGGCATTCGCCTGGTGTTGATCGGAGAAACCACGGAAAACTACCGATCAGAGCAGCCGGCCGCTAGAATTCTCCTCCAGACGGCGACTGAATTCGACCTAGCTGAAAAGCTAGTGTCGAAAATCTTGCCGCCGTCAGGACTCGAACCTAGGACCTCCCGGTCAGAGGTGCTGCAGTGACATCAGTTGATGCACTGAGCTACCGCTCCCGGTATATTTTTGGATAAAACTTTATTCGCGGATGGCATAAAGGATGCTTAAATGAATTGCGCAGGTCTCATTTTCGTTGAAATTTCTGATTTTTCGAAAATTGCAAAATTGTTCGGGGACTTCCAAAAACTACAATATTGAAGTTGGACATATTTTCTTTTATTTATTTACGTCAAAAGCAGTTAAAAACTGTGTGTGACGTGCAACAGGGAGAAGTTAATTTTGTGCACGTTTTCATAATTCTGTGATCCCTACCCTATGCCATAAACTAGTTGAATTTTGAATATAGAAGAAATGAGCGTTTTTTGCAAGGATTGTTGACAAAATATTCGCTCCGATGTAATAAAATCTATTTTCAAGGGTAAATCAGTCCTTTTGTTAATGAAATCGGTTCTTTAAAGCAGTGCCGGCTCCTTGGAGTAGGTAAGATAAGCACTGCCTGCCCTGATGAATATGTACATTTCATAATAGTAAAGAAAAATTAAATGACTTATAATTTTAATATTGCGCAAGTATTATTAATCTGGAAATGTATAATGAACATTTCATTATCGTGACACTATTGTGTCATATTTCCATTTCAAGAGTTTTCTAACAGCCCGTTCGCCATGCGATCTGTCTCGTCTCTTCACGCAGAGACATGCGCCCGCTTGCTCCTCTCAGGGTAGGCCAGAGAGTATATACCTCTGGCCTACTCAGGTAGGCACTCCCGGGCGCTGCAAGCGCCTCGCTTTGCACCATATTCGGAGAAAAGGCCCTGTAGTGACCGTAGAACAGTAAAATACTATGCTCCATATTTGACGCATGCGCCTTCGACGCAGGCCAGCGAATTCACTTGCTGCCTACCCGTACGGAAGATTCCGATTTTCACTCACTTAAAAGTCGCGTAGTGCACATATTTACAGTTTTATTGGAGAGTTAACAAGCAGATACAAGCATAAACAAGTAGATTAATTATTTAGGAAGTAGTTGTTTCTCCATTTTAAATTAGTATGCTGCGGATTATTTACTATACTTGAATTTTCTATATCTGAACCTGATTTTACATCAACAGTGTTATGACAGAGACGGTGATGATCTACGTACATTTTCTCTTATTAACGACAGAGAAAGGGACAAATTGTGGACAATGGTCAACCTACCCCTATATTTAATATGGTTGTACATCGTGCTGGCGAGAAAAATGCAAGAAAATGCAATCCTTCTTGGTATGATTGACACAAATTGTTAACAGAGAAGTTAAAGCTTATCTTTATTGTTGGCCATGTCTATTGTTGTCAATCGAGGATAGTACTTGGAATAGAGGTGGACATTTTGTCATGAAAAATCTATCAAAAGCTGTATAAAAACGTGAAATGTCAAAATATTACGTGTGTAATTTAGTGAATCTGAAATGCCTTGAAACAATTGAATCCAATTTGTGAATTATTGTTAGAGCAACACAAACTCGTAACACTTTTTCAGAGTCTGAAAAGTTTTAAATCACATTTGCGCGTGCTTCGTGGAAATAATGCTTTGCAGTGTAATGATATCACTGACACAAATGTTTTGAATAAATGGAATAAAATTACAAAAATATTGGATTGAGATAGGTCGTGGCCCCCATACAACTATCCCCGGATCAGCCGCGGTTCAGTAAGGTTTTGCCTACCCGGAACAATTATTCACCAGCTGCCACTGCATTAAAGACAAATCTTGAAATAAGGTCATGTACAATTTTTTCGTAAATATGAGTTAATTTCGCGTAATTTTGCTATGAGATGAGTCATTTTCGTAAAATACAAGCAATTTTTAATTTTTAGATATGTTTTTCTGTGAGAACTATGTATTTTCGAAAATTGCGAAATTTTAACATTTGAAAACTACAAATTGGAAGATAGAGATTTTTGCCTTAAAATTTGTTCCAAAAATTATCTCTTCAAGAATGATCATGTACAATTTTTTGAAGAAACGAGTAGATATTGAATTTGTGCTTGAAATTAATACAATTTATAAAAAAACACATTTTCACAAAACGGCGTCAATTTCGTATTTTTTTTCTCGACGGATAGAACAAGGGACGCTTAAAATAATAGCGCAGGCCTCATTTTTGTTGAACCCTCTGAATTTTCAAAAATGGCAAATTTAGAATTAATGCAAGAAAGTACGTTCTGTTGTAGCACACTAATTTAGAACACTTCATTTAAGACGAAAATATCCATCTTCAATATTGTAATTTCGCAATATTATTTGTAATTATCGAAAATACAGAGTTCGCCGAGAATGGGACTAACAGCGGTGTTACAACGACCTTACGAGGAGAAAATTTAAAGAAACTAATGGTGCTACACTGTGCCTAAATACATACGAGAAGAAAATTGAAGGAACAAAATTAGCGGTTTTGAGATAAAAATGAAATAAAGGTTAAAATTGTCTACATTTCGCGCAAAATTACACGAAAACTGCTAATGTTTTCGGAAAATTGAACATGACCTTATTTTAAGATGTCTTTAATGAACAGATTTCATAAATGAAAAAATGTCTATCTTGTAGTCGTAAGAAGTAGTCCCAAAAATTGCACTTTTGCAATTTTATAAAATTCAGGATCCAATTGAAGATATAGATTTTTGTCTTAAACAAAATGTTTTTTAAAAAGTCAGCTCTTTAAAAAGGTCATGCACAGTTTTTTTTAAAAACGAATACTTTTGTGTAATTTGTGCTTGAACTTTATGCATTTTATATTGACAATAACATTTTTGCAAAAACCGCTCCAAATTTTTCTTAAAATTCTGTCCACAGATAAAACAAGAATAGATTACACAGATAGAGACAAGAATAGATGAAGAATAGATTCCACAGATAGTGATCCGCGTCACTTAAAAGAATGGAGCAGGTCTCCCTTTTGTTGAATCTGAATTTCCGAAAATTGCAAATTTAGAAATAATGCGAGAAAGTGTGTAATGTTCTAGCATGTCAGGTTTAACATGAAAATGGTTCCCGGCATCCAATAATTTCAAGTAGGCCTCATAGCCCCCCCCGTCAGGAGACTTGGAAACCGTTACCTATTTCTTTCTCAGATGTCACGTAGAAGTATCCTAAGACACTAAATCATGTGGAGACGCTCATTTGATTTTCCCCCATCGATATCAAACGATGCTAGTCTGTTAGTGTAATGAATTTTGTGTTCTTCAACTAATATCTGAAGGTGGCAAAAATCTGAATGATATAAAACCATTCTCTCAATCAAGTTGTTGGTACTATTTAAAAACAACAACAAAAAACAACAAAACTTGAATTACCATGAATTTTTCAACATCAGCGCACTCGTATATTCGGGAAATAGAAAATATTCACTAAAGACGTCCTTAAATTATGTAATTTTTGACCCCATTTACTCTAATTTTAACGTAAAATAGATCACCTTACAATATGCTACCCCCCCAGATGGAAAAATAAGATTTCCTTGATTAACATACGCTATCAAGAATGTATATGGAAAGATTCCTTTCAAACAGGTGACTCAGCTACTATTTGAACAAGTATTTTTCATAAAAATTCATAGATCAGGTAGAAGAGGCGAAGTTCTGAAAGATCAACATCTGGTAAACGAAGAGGTAGACCTAAAGATGACAATCAACTTCCTCGGGATTGAGTACCAACAATATGGAAGGAGGTGTCTAAAGAAAAGGTTACATGTGTAAAATCAATGAAAAAAATATTACCAGCCTGGAATCTAGAAAATTACAATAATTTTAAACTAAGAAACTATTTGGCTCTTAGGCTTTTGCGATCGTTGGGGCCAAAATGTTCTAATCTGATGACATTGGTTTTTATATTCGTCACAAAAAATGTGCTAATGAATATGTGGAAATGATGCATTCTCTTTACTTTAAAACCCTAAACATTTCCTTGATGTTTAAGGGCTGACACAACTTTCATTTGCTTTCTTATTTTTTAATTTTAATTTATTCATTTATTCTTTCTTGGCCTGTGGCCCTCAGCAGCCATGCACGACTGATACAGTGTTTGATTTTTATACAGCAGGTTTACATTATATTTTTTTGCTCGTCGTTATTTAACATCAGAAACACATTATATTACTTGGAAAGTCTAATCGTTTCCAGTCTGCTGAAGGAAGGTCAAAAAATTCTCTGGGTAGTTTCCTTTTCAAACGTTTCCAATGAGGGTTCTGTTCACCTAGTTTGAAATAGGTATCTGAACGTATTCGAAAAAGTTTGTTATAGACTTTTGCGGATAGACGGGAGAAATGTACAGTGATAGAGGTGATACCGAGTTCTTGATAGAGAGTTTGGACTAAACCAGGGTGCTTTTATGATTATTCTTAAGTATTTTTTGGAACATTTGGATTTTGTGAATATTGGTTTTGGATACTGCGGCTCAGACTGGAGATGCATAACATGATATAGGTCGTATAATTGTTTGGTAGAGATGGTTGGATGTGTATAATTGAAGTGAAGATGATTTCCTAAGGAAGGGATATAACTGATGTGTTCTAGTGGCTAATGCAACTCTGTGCATAATATTTGCTCTCCGTGTGAGTTGGTTGTCGAATAATATACCTAGGTATTTGGCCGTGGCGTTCGCGGGAATCCATGTTAAGTTACGGTTTTGATAGGCGAGTGTTGGTGGGTCGAGGGATCTTAGAAGGGTGAATACTTTTGCTTGACTCTTGATATGCTTTCGTGAAGTTTTGATATGATTTTGAATTAAATTTACACCTTTCCTTGAGCTGATGGTACCTGGTGAAAATAATTCTTACGACGTGTGTTATAATTATAGATATCTGAATTGAATGAAAATATGTCGCCAAGACCGTGACTGCTCAAATTAACACATGTTTTTTAGACTGAGTAGTAATGCCTTTGTTTTCAGGTTGGTTAAGACGCGCAGATTGTTCTGCCTTGACACGCCTTTTCATTGTCATCCCGAACCTGTTTTTGACAATTTGTTGGTGTAATTTTCGCTGATAGGAGGGGATGGCAATCAAAAATGCAAGAAAAATCGCTTTCGTGAGCTAGAACGCTTAATTTGTTTTATGTTGTGTCTGAATGTTGAGTCAGTGTCTTGTGAGCCTTCACGCGTGCACAGTTTGAAAACTTTGCAGTGTTGCCTACTTTTTTCAAAGTGAATAGTGAACGACCTCTTCGACCACTCTTCGGCTAAATTGATCTAAATTACTGTTTACTTTTTTCTTGTTAGGCATTCACAAGGTCGGCTTAAAATATGCAGAGAGTAAAATTTCTGCGAACAATATCCACGTCGCGAAAGCCTTTTTAACGTAACGATAAAAATGGAAATAAATATACAAGGATAGAAACAAAGTCAAAAATAACTAATATCTAACTTAGTATTTTGCAATTCTAAGGTTGACGAGTAAATTATTAAATAAATTAACGCCATTATAATTCACGAGATTACGAAAATGTGCTCTCTAAAAAATTGATTGAAAGTACGTTATTACGAACTTTGCCAGTGTTACAATGTGATATTTTTGTGAACACCTTATTTGGGCATAATCAAATCATTTATTAATTATTTAATTAATCCTTTGAAATTTCACGATTATAGTTTTTGTAATTATAGATACTACTTTATCTTAATTATTTAATGAATCTTCCTGGTATTCTCCTACTATCATTAACGTGTTTCATTCAAACATATTGGTTGAAAAATCATCTCTCCACATTGATCTACACTCATAAGTTTCCTGGAAACTCGGCCTTAGGTGTGACCCTTGAAGATGATCGAACAATTGGAAAACTACAATGAGTAACGTTACACTCTTTTTAAGTGCGGGTTTTAATTTTCGTCGGTAATTCTTACTACTCCTTCCAAACAACAGATCACGTTATGAAACGGCCGAGGGAAGGTACATTTTAAACAAAATCCCGTAAAATGATTGTTATTCTTACATGAATAATAGCTTCTTGTAACTATAGTTTAGGCAATATGATACCTGAATTGATGTATTTGAAATTAATATGAGACGATTTTTAATATATTTTCTTTTTGAATTTGGAGGAGAAAAAGTTGAGTTGCAAGAAATAGGTTTTTGTGAGACGTCGAGCTTCTACCTCGTATACATAAAAGAATGAAGTTTGAAAATGTAATTTGAACAAGGAATTCTGACTTTGGTTTTTCATGGGATCGGTAGAATTCTTTGCATCTCCGCGAAACGTATTAACTTCAAGCAAAATTCAATGTGGTTACTTCAAGGAAAACCTGCAAAACTGTTAATTTCCAATATTTTCTACAGCAATTATTAATTCTAATTAATTATTTCTAATAAAATTAATTATTTCTAAAGCAATTAATTCATTAATTCAATTTACATATTATCGAAAGTTGAATATTTTTCTTTTTTTCAATTTTTGCTTTAGTAAATGCATCGTTCTTTACATTTCACGAGGATGTTCTAACATAGTATGTGTAACCGGCAATCGTCACAAATCTTACGTAGTGAGTGGATTGGAAAACACAATATTCATAGAGTTTAGTTTCTGCACTCCATTTTATACAACTTATGAGAAAACATATTGCATATCTTCTATACGTGTACTATGATTGCCCTTGTGTGATCCTCATGTGAATATTCCGGTTGTCGCATGTGTCTCAGCATTAGTTCGTTTCAGATCCTACAATTCAAGTCATATAACTGATATTTGCAGCTTTGTAGACCAAGGATTAACAATTTATAAAGTTGCCCCAGACATGTTTTAAAACGAATATTTTGTGAAATTTCGTTGAAAATATATTGTAGGTATTTTGGAATATGATCCTAATAGTTTCCTCCATATTGAATAACTATCGGAAAGTAAAACATTTTTATGCGTTCCGCAAAAGGTCTTATAGAACATTTATAGTACTTTAATATAAAAGTTTACTTAATATAAAAGTTTACTTACTTTAATATAAAAGTTTACTACTACTAACTATCCGATTCAGGTATTATGAGTTCATCCTTTGTATTAAATACATCCTTTGAATTAATGAACAACCAAAGTTAATCATTTAACACGAGTATCCTTTTTACTTTCTCGTATACATACGTGTATACGGGAGTAATATATGTACTATTGAAAAAGTTATGTTATACTGCGGAAAATCGAGATTTTGAGATTTCAACAGAAATACACGTTTTGGGGTCCCCTGATACCGAAAAAGTGCTTTTTTTTCAAAACGTCCGTCCGTCTGTGCGTCTGTCTGCCTGTCTGTCTGTCTGACCGTCCGTCTGTCTCTATGTCTGTCCGTCCGTGAACACTATTAGCGCCTAAACCACTCGTACAATCTTTTCCAAATTGAAGAAATCCGTGTCCATCTTGCTCTAGTTGAAGCTTTGAAATTTTGAAAAACATTCTTTAAAATTTTTCATTAAACATTCTTTAAAACATTCTTAAAAACATTCTTTACATCAAGCCTCCTGGACATTGTCATAATTTTCACAAAAAGGCTCCAGATTTTTTCTTTAAATTTCTTGTAAGAATAGAATAAAATGTACTTATAACGGTGGCATAGGCCTGATTTTCACACTTAACTCTGAATGTTCGAAAATTGAAAAAGTTTAATTTTTTTCGGCGTCTTCGTACAACTATAAAATGGATGACAGATTTTCCCATCAAATGACATTTGTTGCATATAAATAGTTCTTTCATTAAAGTCATGCAGACTTTTTTGAAAATTTTAGTAGTTTTAGTGCAATAGAGCGTGAAATATTTGCAATTTTAAAAAATTACAAAAACAAGATTTTCTCAAAAACGGCTCCAAATATTTTCTTTAAATTTTTGGTATGAGTAGTACCAAATGCACCCTATCCGATGACATAAACGCCATATTGCTCTATTCTTTTGTTTTTCCAAAAAATACAAAAATGTACTTTTTCACTTGTCTCTCACGGCACTAATATTTACATTAGAGACGATTTCTTCACATTATTATATTTAGTACATGTGCTTTAAATAATGTCAAATAAAGTTTCTCGAAAACTCAACAGGTTTCTGTAAAAATGAGCTAAAACTTCGGCATTTTCAGAAAGGTTCAAACGCCATTTTGTAAAAAATGGCGTTTCTTCAAAGTTTTACAATGGATAGTGCTAATTTCCATTATTAAACATATGTCGTAAAGTTCATTTTGGTGTATGCTTTTGTTTTTTAAAAAAATACACATGTAAAGTTTTTAAAATATTTTTTTACGCTTTGTGCATCGTACTGCAGGAATACCTGCTCAGGGTTACAGGAGATTAAGACTCCTGTCCATTAGCCATTTTGGCATTCGTGTTCCTTACTTGCAGGCCCTTTGTAGATAACGGGACAGAAAATATTGTATAGGATATCTGGAATTAGGAGAAGATGGCGTGGCAAGCGCCATGCTTCATGTGCGTATTTCTCCCAATATTCACTGTTAATAAAGCCATTAAATATTGATACTCATTTTGAAAGGAGGTTGAGTGAACCTCAGGATTGCTCTGAATAGGATACACCCGGGTAAAAATCCCACCATTGATGGGGTTTGAACCCAGATCCCTCAGGTTAACAAACGTGAGTCCTAATCACTACGATGCCACGACTCTTTGTTTTATTTTTGAAATTTTTTGAAATTTTTTGAAATATCACGCCGTTCATATGGTCATTTCCATCGATTTGTACACATTATATTTATGAGTGGAGGTGCTTCAATTGACTGCAAATGAATTTTTTCGAAATCTAATAGAGGTTTTACTCTTCTTAATTTTCTTGAAGTCATATTTCGGTTCCACTATTAAGAAACCAAAAAGTTGAGAAAATATCAAGAAAATGTACTTTCGGTGACGATAGATGGCAGCTGGCCGGAGAATGAGCAAGACCTTAAAGTTTAAAGAAAAACATTTGGAGCCGTTTTTGAGAAAACCTTGTTTATGTAATTTTTTTAAATTGCAAATACTGCACGCCATATTGAATGAAAGCTGCTAAAATTTTCAAAAAACTCTGCATGACCTTATTAAAAGAACTGATTATGAGCAACAAATTTCGTTTGAAGCAAAAATATTTATCTTTAATTTTGTATTTTTAGGAAGACACCGAAAAAAAACTTTTGAAATTTTCGAAAATTCAAAGGTAACCGCGAAAATCAGACCTATGCCACCTCTATAAGTGTATTTTACTCTATTCTTACAAGAAATTTCAAGAAAAAATTTGGAGCCGTTTTTAAGAAAATTTTGAAAATGTTTTGGGGGCTTCATGTAAAGTACCCCCAAATTTTAAAGAATATTTTTCAAAATTACAAAGTTTCAACTAGAGACAGATGGACAGGTGTTTGTTCAATTTGGAAAACATCGTATGTGTGGTTTAGTCGCTAGTAATGTTCACAGACGGAGGGACAGACAGGTAGATCGACGGACGGACGTTTTGAAAAGAGCCACTTTTTCGGTATCAGGGAACCTGAAATCTTGTATTTCCGTTGAAATCTCGAAATATATTTTCCGCAGCTTTACATAAATTTCTCTATACTACGTATATACGTATGTATACGAGAAAGTAAAAATGGCTATTTCTGTACCGAAACCCAAAATGTAAATGTTTCTGTACATTTACATTTCTTCTTCAAATACATACTATCCCATTTTGGGGTATCATAAGATAATGTATGAAATCACATCCTGATGATAAATTCCAAGTACTGATGCCAATCCCGTTGCATATTTGGTTGGGATACTATCAAATTACATTAGCTTATGGTTGCCGATTCGAATCCGGTGTGAGACATGGATGTTCATAATGTTAGAGGGATGTGATTGTTAGGGGGATATATCTCGCTACCTCACTGAGATATATTTTCCTCAATTCGCTCCTACGCAGAAATGCTGTAAATTATCCAGCCTTCCTTTATGGAAAGTGCTATCGGAGAACGTAATAATAAATGAGAAACATGTGTTATCTAGTCGAAAGTATACATTTTCACAAAAAAGCTTAATTGTTTACAAGGCAACTGTGAATGAAATGCCTTTCTTATCGGCACACCGAAGAGAATGATTCACGAGCCGTCGTCATCTGACTCTATGTTACGGGCTGAGCATCCTGCAGTTCGCCACTGAAAGAGCAAAAAGAACGTCGTGCGAGCGCGTGCTGTGCTTCGATGTTTTCAAATCGAAACTGTGCCAAAGTTTGAACTGGGAGAAAACTTCAGTTTCAATGTTCGTTTACATGTAGTGAAATACGTATACATACATTCCGTTACATACTAACGTGTAATTTATTCCAAATTCACGTGAGAGTACTGTACTTCCATATTTGAATTTCACGAACACTTCTCTTTGAGATGCATATCTATTTTAATAATGAAAATATTGAGTAAAGAGTGTGAAAATGTTGTAAAATACATTAAATGAAATTGTTTTGCAAAGATTTTCAAAGGACCGTATTAGTATGAACCTACATTAGGCAAAGTCAGATCATCAGAAAGTCAAAAAGTAAGTTGAGCAGCACCGAAACACTTTTGTCTCAAAACAGTTGATTGTGATACAGTGAACTGCAATAAACAGTAGGAAGAGTGCGTGGTGAATTATTCTGTTTGAGGTTAAGTAATGGTATCTGTTATTTTGGAGTGCTTACGTGTTCTTTCGACGATATTCCGACACAGGAGAGCAAGGATGCCTGCGATTCAGAGCGTCACGAAACAAGCTTTGAAAACATTTGGAGTGAATACTTCTGACTCATCATTTGAAGATAATTTTGCGAAATTAAAATCGCTTGCTGATTCAATATCTGCTGTTGATGTGAACCTTGACTGTCGACTTTTGGAGGGGCCGATCTCCTGCCCTTCATCGAGGCATATGAAGAAACCACCTATCTCGTACATAAAGGTTTTTGAAAACGACATTTTATCTATCGGAATATTTGTTCTACGACCTGGCGCGAGGATTCCTCTGCATGATCATCCACGAATGCATGGAGTATTGAAAGTCTTGAAAGGAACACTGAAACTGCAGAGTTACAATCTTTTGCCTGCCGAAGGAGGTGCTTCTAAAGAAATGCGTGGAGTACGGAAACGTGCTCTACTGGCCGAAAAATTACCCGCAGTTCTCGTGAATGAAAGGGATGCGTCATGCGTACTGACTCCTGATCATGGGAATCTTCATGAAATTATTCCAGTAAATGGGCCCGCAGCATTCATAGATTTACTGGCTCCACCATACGAAACTACGGCGCCTAACAGTGGAGAACGGTCCTGTCATTATTTCAAAGAAACAAAATTGCATGATTCGAGAAGGCAGTCGAATCCAAATATGGTTGCATTAGTTTCAATACCGTGCCCTCGAGAATTTGGGAGCGAGTATGCTCCATACACTGGACCCGATTTGGAGTAAGTTCATGGATTTTTCTTCTTTAATTATAATTTTATGTAACGATGAATATTATGTATTAATGATATTTGTAACTGATGTTTGGCTATTGTTTGTGGTAACCATGTTGTCTTTATATATTGACTGTTTCATTAGTAATTTGTGAATATCAATATCGGTGGGCAATTGTAATGCGTTTTAATTAAAGTTTGTGTTGGAAATGCAATTTGAATTAAATGCGAGTGCGTTTAATAGAGGAATATTGGAAATTGGAATAAGTCAAAATCAGACTACCAATGAGACAAAAATTAGTATCAGAAATGAGTATCATTCCTAATAGATTATTTCTGAAAGGATACATTAAGTTTGATGGATGAAAATTGAATATTGTGTAACTGTTACTGAACAGTACTTATGCGCAAACCGATATGTAATCTCGTTAGGAAATTCACATTTATACTATGTAATTGTAATAAATGTACGTATTCCTGACCTAAATGTTGAATATTTAAAAGAATATAGCTGCCTTGATGACACTTCAAAAATCGCGAAACATTATTTCATAAACACATGTCTTTGCAAACTTGATTAAAATGTGGTATTTTATAAATAAGTTGAAATAATAGGTTTTGTAGTTGGCAATAATAAGTTTTGAATTTCCACCTACCTACAAAATATTACACAGATAAGATTTTGCGGGTGTCTAAAGCCTAAATTACATTTGAAACGGCATAGCTTACGACTAAACAGTTTATCTTATGGGGCCATTAGTGTACATGATACAAAATAATACAAAAGACGCATTTCATATGATGTACTATTTTTGCCAACATTGCAGTATTTATCTTTTAATTAATAACAATACTAAATGATTAATTGCATTTTACGAGAACTATTCATAAAAATATGCTATGCTAGTTATGGAGCATAAATAAAAAATAAGTAGTTTACTAACTGAGCTAGTCTCTTTTCCGGAATACTGTTGTGACTTGTTTTATACAGGAGAGTGCGATTTTATTTTCCCAACGTGCGACTTCATTTACTTCCCATTAATCAACGTTGAGGAATACCGCCTTGCAAGTTATAGAAAAAATTATTTGTCTCTTGGATTTATATATATGGATTTGTGGGCAACATATTTGCTTAAAAATAAATGACTTCCGTCCATGAAACATCATCTGCTACCAAGCGGCAATTGGCTTAATTGACATTAAACCAACTTCTGAGATAAATACTTATAAAAAAGTAATTTTGTGTTCTGATTTACATTAAATTCTTAATTTTAGGTTTTTGTAGTTGTATCAGTATTCCGGAAAAGCGACCAAGCAGTATGGCCATGGTATTTTAAGAAAAGGTTTGAAATGTGCTATTTCAAATGATATTACAATCGAAATGTCACCGCGTTACATACGGATGCATATAATTATTATGTAAGAGTGAAATGAAGGATTCTAAAAATTAAACTGTTTAAATTGTGTTAACACAATGTTAATAATATTTGTGAGTAAATTTACCAATGAAATTGAATTAACTAATGTAATAAGAATCTGTTTACTGTACGAGTATGTGTTTCATAGCATGAACACAGAGCTGTAAAATATTATGCACAAGATTGAATGATGATTATAATGATTTAATTTTACAATAATGTAACATGTGTAATAGGTGAACATTGAATATACTGCTTATATTTATTTTTATGTGTACATAGATATATGGTTTCACGTAAATGAAATCTTATAATTTGGTTTGATATATTTTGGTATGTACACAGTAGTTCATCTTTGATACAGATACTTGTGTGTTTTGGTCTATGAAGCAAATAATTTAACTTTGAAAGTCTATACATTGTTGAAAAATATTTATTTTTGCAAATTTAATGAGAAACATGTATTAGTTAGTTCGTGATTCTATATACTAAAATGATAAATATATTTCATTTCATATTGTATTGATTTAATAGGGTGGTTTGGCTTACACATTTTCTCTATACAGAACCATATTCTGTCAGACATATATGCATATCACCCCATTTGTCATTGTCTTGTAGATGATTTTAAAATGGTTATTGGTATAGGTGATGGTAGGTAAATGGTGTAGTATGTCATTCAGCATGAAAGTTATTGTTCTTTGAAGATTAATGTCCCATGAAAGGAATGTGCCAAAATATCTGCAATCCTTGAACGTGTGCACATGTTGAAGATGACTCGCTCCTTAATTCGGAGTTAGCAGTCTGCGCAGTGGGATTTAGGATAATCAGCTGTCAAAGTCAGAGGAGCATTGAATTTGGTATTGTTCGGAAAAGCGACAGAATTATAAGATCAGTTTGCAAATGCGCAGGAAACTTTGCTTTCACATACAAATTACAGAATTAATGTGTGCTTATAGTCCTGTGTCGGTTGTGCTCCATCGAAAATTATTGGAAAACAATGCAAGAACGAGCGAAAATCCTAGTTTTCTGCCCGCGCATTCAGTAAACACTCTGTCATCTTTGGATGTTGAAACAATGAGTAGGTAATCTAAGTACCAAATTTCTTAACAAAACCATGTAATCTGTCTTCTGAATTGATCTTGTGAAATAATCTGAAATTCCGTCAAGGTTTGGCGCAGAAAAGTCAAGAAATTGAATGATGTCTATGAATCTGTCAATGAATTGCTAGCTATTCTGATATAGGATACGCTTATGACGGTGCATGAATAGGGGGTGGCATAGCTCACTCACGAATTTCATACCATTAAAGGTAGAAGATATGATAGGAACCAAGCGTATATTACTGCTATATTTCAGGAATTAATATCTCACCTTCTACACGTTATGCTGTACGTTATGCTACAAGACGTACTAAAATGTATTTCGTGTTGCATCCCTTGATTCATTTCTCAAGATTCTTCATTTGCTTTGACAAACCCAACTATTTTACAGATCTCGTGTATTAATAATATTACTAATTAAATACTTAATAATAATAATAGTATACTATTAAATAATTAAAAACGAATAAATAATAATTAATATTACTTATGTAATATTATGTATAATAATATTACTTAAGTAATATTACTTAAGTAATATTATGGTGGAGACGAATTTGGTTTGCACTGATTTGTCACCCCAAAGCTAACTTCTTGTTGGCAGTCGGCTCATCTTACAATTGGATGATGTCTCTGTTATGACACGCTGATTTGTACAATGCCTCGCTATCTAAGCTTATAGAAACAAACAAACTAGTATTTCCTTGTGACCCACGATCTCGGGTGTACACAACAATGGACACCATGTATTCCCAAAATGAATGTGATTATAAGTATAATATCTTTAGATCCTGTGAATACCATCTTTCCAAGAAATGCGTAGCCTCTTCGGCATGTTCACACGCGTGCTATTGGAGCAGACATTTAGAATAACGCGGGAAACAGGGTTAGTTTTGTTCCTGAAGTGTGCTATTGTTGTCTCGTATGATGCTAATTTAAGAGTTTGTATTGTATAATTGTCTTATTTTTGAAAATAAATGCTAATGTTTATATTTATGTGGATTCGTACTTGTTTAAATTATGTTTCTCTGTTATGTTACGTAGGAAACCACTTCAAAATAGAATGGAAGTATAATTTACGTAGTACTATTGTAGATAGTACGTTATGCAGGAAACATTTCAATATCAGGAGCGCCCTGAGAAAACAAGGGGCTAGGACTGGTAGATTAAAGGAGCCCTTCATTTCAAATAAAAGGTTTTACCCATATATATTTTAAAGTTAATTAATATTTAAACAGAGTTAAATAAATATTATTTTTCTTCAAAAAAATATTGAAGAAAATATTTTGAATATTTTTATCCACTTTGGTTAAGTAAAGTCAAACCTTATGACATATTCATTTTTGTAATGAAGTACTTTACCGCTCTAGTGGTGACATATACTTCATTACGACTCCAGTACTGTAAAATAATGGAGAATATTACTAGAAACATATGTATGTCTTCTTTTTCTTTCTTAGACTTCTTTACTTGGCAACTTTCTCTTTTTCTCTACCAGAACGCTTTCAACTGTGTAAAATTACTTATTTCAATATTGTCATTCAATGAAATATTATTTCTTAACATCGAGAAATGTGTCCAAAGCCTACTCGCTTTTTTCTCGGTCTTGCCGATAAAGTAAACCATCGTGTATTTTTCCGAAATAGAATTAATGTTATTTTACACACCAATCTTTAAATATTAAATACTAAGAGTTAAATATTAAATACTCATACTCATATAGTTTTCTTGATTTTTCTGGAGTTAATGTTTGCAATGCAGAATTTGCTGCTCAATAACTCAATATCTAAATCACAGTGTATTTCAACTTCTTATTTACAAAGTAGCTAAAAAGTTGTAAGATATACGTGTGGTAACGATGTAGAAACGATATGCGCGTCGTAACATTATAATATTCAACTGGTTGCCAAACTCGGCGACACGACTTCGTTTGACAATTTTCCACCTAGATTTGAAATTAAATGCATTACGACACTTATATCGTAAATATCCAATAATTATATTTTAAACAGTTTATTTAACAATTTTCTTACTTATAACTTATGAGTCCATATTTTTGTTAGACAACCATTTATGGACCTACAAGTTGTAAGTAACCTAATTAATCAAAAGAGAACCTATACCGCAGCAGAACATGTGATACTTAAGAATTTTTCATAAATTATGATAAAATACTCACGAAACATTCCTTTTATTTAGAAGTTAATGCTTAAATATTCTTCCGAGCTTTTGCTACCGTTTAGTTTGAATTATCGTATAAGTAAATATATTTCAACTGAAACACATTTCCAGACCCAATTAACTCGGGGGGAGGAGTTTGCCCCTTTTCTGGGTACCCCAGTTCAAAATAGCATGCGGAGCATTTCCTGGTTCTGTATTGTGATGCCACTCGAACTAGATTACGTTAATTTAACGGCTTGTGAAGATCTCTCTCTCTCCCTATCACTCTCTCTCTCTCTCTCGCTCTCTCTCTCTCCCTCTTTCTCTCTCGCTCTCTCTCCAATTTTTTTAATTTTTTCCACGAATAGAAGAAGGAATGCTTAAGAGAATGCGCGTGTCTCATTTTTGTTGAATTCAGAATTTTCGAAAATTGCAAATTTAGAAACAATACGAGAAAGATGTGCTGTTAGTTTTATTTATTAATAAAGCAGTACCAAGTCCACGCGCTCTTTCCCTCAATTGCAATTTTCTAGTTTCTTCAGATGCTTCGCAGTTTCGACGCTATTTAATCACTGCTAATTTTATTAGTGGTTACTTGGTGAATGTGAACGGCAAACATGAAGCAGGAAAGGATAGTTTAGTGAGTTCGAAGGAGTTCTGGATTTTTAGGATCCATTGAAATCGCTACGAGCGAGCGACCTCCGTAGCGTCGACCGCTACGCGACCGACGGCAACAGATCGTCGCTCGCTCGGCGACTTTGGAGACTACAATTGCGGTGCGCGCTGCAAGTGCCTTCCCGTTCTTTCTCCGAGTGCTCGCCAGTAACGACCACGTGCTGCGATCGATTGTTTTTCGCATAATGCAGAGTTCTATCAGCTGATGTTCCGGATGACGAAAGAGTGTACAGAGAGACAAAAATATTTGAGAATTACTGGGTTCCAGTAATCGAAGCTCTGGTTCTAATTGAAATGAAACAAAATGCATTTCTTCCAACGAACGAATGAAGCTCCAAGCAATGCAGTTATTGATCGCAACGTAAATATGTAAGGCAATTAGAGTTACACTACTCAAAGCTGTTTCACTACTCTATGTAACGTATTCGTATTTTGCATGTCACTAAATCTTGAACTTAATACTATAAGGCGCATGCAAATATGAATCAGGTATTGTTAAAATGTCCGTTTGAAACAAAATATTCGTAACAAAAAGAATTATAGAACCAACAGAGAAATTAGAAAAGTCACATTAATATTCTGGCGAAGCCCTCTTTCCTCTTCTTAACCTAATTCGAAGTGCATATTGGCTTATAATACGCAAAAGTTTTAGACATAACAAGTTTATTATAAATAATGGTGTCAACTAGAGCAGTGAAGATTCAGAGAATTCGTAAAAAACACTACTAGTGTTTTTTGGAGGAAGGATGTAACTCCACTTTAATATTCGGGCAATTCTGCGCGTTCCTTGTAATTGGAAATAATTTCGTCTTTGATACGAAGTGGCGGGGTATAAACATCCCTAATCATGAACCGAAATGCCACAGCTTATGTTCAGTAACTGTTTTGACAGCAGATCTACAAAGGGTGGGCCGCAAAAGTGAAAACATTACTTTCGAGGAGCGACAATTGGTGGTTGTTCATCATGCCAAGGGACGTACGGAAAGAGAAATACCAGAAATATTAAATATTTGGGGTTGACTTAAGAGAGGGAGGGTGACCAGTTAATGTGAGTACCCTGGGAAAAATCGTGTTATTGCGACGGGTGAAGAAAAAACCACAAGATGAGTGCTCGGGAGCTATCCACTGAACTGCCAACTTCTACTGGCACGACCATCCATCCGGAAACTGTGCGCAGAGTGCCGAGTGCGATATAATGAGCGAGTAGTTAGGAAAAAAAGTCTTTTACAGCGAGTATATATAGAAAGAATATGTTTGCAATTCGCTAAGCAGTATACGATGAAGAATGGTGAAAAAGTGTCGTGTTTGCGGGCGGTAGTAAATTTGAGATGTTCGGGTCAGATGGTAGGCGAATGGTGATAAGAAAGCGACACGAGTCGTTTAATAATAAGAATCTCATTCCAATCTCATTCAAAGATGGAAATGAGCACATGATGATGTGGGGCTGCGTAGCCGCTACTCGAGTGGGAGAAATTGCTTTTATTCAAGACACCACGGACAAACTGCAGTATCCGAATTTTCTCAAGAACAATTTACACAGAACACAGCGAAACTGGGGATTAGAAATTGTTTTAAATTTTATCAAGACAACGAACATGAACATAAGGCCCACGATGTGAGGGAATAGCTTCTCTACAATTGGCCCAAGGTATTTGATCACCACTCCATACTTAAACCTTTTTGAGAATCATTGCCACGAATCAGAAATTGAGATTCCCGAACAACACATTCGGTCAAAAAACGAATTAGAAGAAAGAATACGAGAAAAATGGTGGAAATTGGGCGCAATTATACCCAACAAAATTCAATGCCAAGAAGACTGAAAGAAGTGTCAAAACAAAAGGGAAACAACTAAAAAATATTAAGTTGTAGTTTAATGTTAATTTATCACCTTTTCCTGTGTTGCCCGAATATTGAAGGGGCTGTAAAATTACGTTTCGTATCAGATTTGTACAAGTTTATTACATTATTTTGTTTAGTTTTATGTAAATATAGTATCTAACATTATTATTCTTACACTCAGATTTAGCAAAAAAAAGTTATCATATCTCGCCATGAAATTTTTAAAATAATGGCTTTGTTGAAATTGTGCACCAATTGCATTAGTAGCAAATATACAATATCGATAAAAATTAGTACATGAATGTTCGTTTAACTTAAAATTAATATTGAATAAATCAAATATTTTTGTTACAACTTTGCTATTCGTTAAGACGGAGTGAGTGGCAGTATGGAGTTCTTCCGCGTCGAGTTACTCGGCCCTTGACGGTTTTCCAAGTCTCAATGCGCTCTGTAGGGATAGTTCCGTCAGTAGGCAACAGCCGGCATCGAAATACCCAAGCAGAAGGAGCTCACTTCAAATGAGAAAGAGAAAATGTTAAACTTGGCACTTAAGGGCTATTCCTTACAAGAAATAGGTCAAATAGTTAACAAAAGTCACTCCACTATACTCTCCATTGTAAGAAAGTTTAGAGAGGAAGGTTCTACGAAAAATATCCCACGAAAACCAAAGGAACGTTGAATGAACGCGAAGAACAATTTGTACTTCAAGTTGGTAAAATCACTCGGTTAAGTGTTCCTCAATTACGTGTCTTAGTGGAAAATGGATCTAAAAAGATTAGCGAAAGAAAAATAGAAAAAAAGAAAAGAAAAGAATGGACGAATGGCGCGGAAGAGGCAGTTCGTAAGCAGAGAAAATCGCAAGAACAGACTTGCGTTTCCTAGGGAGCATGTGACTAAGGGAAAAGAATTTTGGAACTGCGTAATTTGGTCTGACGAATGTAAAATGGGATACGTCGGGACTGGAGGAAGCCAAATACAGTAGATTGTTTCATGAATACAATTCCCATGGTGAAGTATGGTGGTGGATCAGTTATATTGTAGGGTTGTGTCATGTAAGGGTGTTGGTACGATTCAATTCATTGATGGAATTATGGATACCAACGTTTATTTCGACGTTTTGAAAAACAATGCAAAAAAAAGTGCTGAAAAATGGGCTTGCCACCTGTTTATCGTTTTCAGCAGGACAATGACAGTAAGCACATGGCCCGGCTCAATATGTCATGATTAATATGGAACGTGCCAAATTTACTCCAAACCACCTCAAAGCCCGGACACTAATCCCATAGAACATTTGTCGTCAGTTTTAATGAGAGAAGTTTACAAAACTGGCATGAAAAACAAATAACTAAAACGTCTTGTGGAAGCAGATTGAAAGAAAATAAAACCCACATCTTGCAAGAACATTGTTCTTTCCATGAAGAGGCGATGCCTAGCTAGATAAAAGCTAAGGGATATGCAACTAAATACTGAAACCATAGTTCACTTTCTTTTATTATTTTTTTATTTTGTGTTATTGTAGAATACAAATACCAAAGTTGCTCAAAACTGAACATTAATCTTTTTTTAAAATTAATGTACTAACTGATTCTAATACAGAACCTATATTTTTCAGTTTGTAATGAGATTGTTTTTCATTTTATAACGCCTGTTTTTAAAAATCTTTACTTTGATCTAAATAATTAAATATTACGTTGTAAAAGCAATATGTACAAATAAGAATGATAGATACTGTATAATTAGATTTTGTTCAGTAATAAATTAATATTTATATTGAATATACTGATGTTTTTCCTTCAAATATTCGTAAATAAATCATAATACGTGATAACTTCATATTTGGGCGAATATTAATGTGACTGTACATTATAATTAAAATTCAGATATTCATAACATAATGCAAACTTTTTGTCGTATCATAATTTATAAACTGCGAGCTATTCCTCGGGGGAGCCAATTAGTTTTATCGCAAAAGCAACTACCCAGTGTAATCACAAACGTATATAGGGAAGCTTGTAACAGTTGAAACATTCTCATGGAGTAAATTTTTGGTAACAAAAATATATAATGGAGGCGGCGGCTTACTCAACTGTAACTCTGTTTGAAGAAGCTTCTCTGGTAAGATGCAGCTCAATAATCCAAAATTGAAAGCCGACTAGTGCAGCTAATATATTGAATTTCCTCCAGCGGTCACCTGAAGCATGGCTCATAGCAACTCCCCCAAACGGTAAGTATGCTCCAGATGCAAACGCTTTATACTGTAAACCGTCGTTAGCACGAACTCGCTTAACACGAATTTCCCCGTAACACGAACAAAACTGCGGTCCTGGCAAGGGATTACGATAATACGGACATTTATAATACTCGGACAACACGAATTTTTATAACACAAACTGCTATAAAATTCGGTCTCTTGAAATTCGTGTTAATGAGGGTTTACTGTATGTTTACGCCTGTTGCTGCAAACCTACCAACACACGAGGATCGCTGGGAAGGTGGCAGCGGCCGCCGCCGCCGCGCTCAGCCACCACCAAGGCACGAAGGGCGCTGCACACGCCGCCGCCAGCGCCGCCAGCGACTGCACCACGGCCGCCCACGCCGTCGCCGCGTCGCCCCCACCCCCACCCCCACCCCCGCACACCTCACCCCGCGCTGCGAACCACAGGAAAAACAGTTGTATGAAGGATCAAGCACTAGTAATGGCCAAAATTAATTTTTATAAGTTTTTTTTTAATTCTTGGGTTGATTGATTGATATTTCTGAGCACGTCAACAGCTGTGGTCATTAGTCACATTAGTCTAGTAAATAGTTTTCATGCTTGGAGGTGGCGGTGTTTCTCCCCCCCAACTGGATGATGAGATTCTGTGTCGACCTACACTTCGGTTGATTGATTGATTTTTTCGTGTTTCCGGGCGCGTCAACTGCTCTAGTCATTAGCCCCGTTAGTGTAGTGCATGTTTTTTCTCGGAGATAGCTGTGATCTTCCCCGGCTGGATGGCGAGATCCGGCGCCGACCTACCGTCGGCTAGTGGGGTTTCCCCCTAACCAGGACTCTCCCACCAGCGGGGCACCGCCCCAGCCGGGACAAGCTCTAAGCTCCCGACCGGTCTCCCGGGATATGGTAGTGTCGTGCATGTTAGTGTAAGTGTGTGTGTAAGGGGAGAGGATAGGACACGGAATGGGAAGGACAGATCGCGCACGGTCCGTGGCCCGTTTGGTAGGGTACTGCTCCGGCATTCGCCTGGTGTTGATCGGAGAAACCACGGAAAACTACCGATCAGAGCAGCCGGCCGCTAGAATTCTCCTCCAGACAGCGACTGAATTCGACCTAGCTGGAATGCTAGTGTCGCAAATCCTGCCGCCGTCAGGACTCGAACCTAGGACCTCCCGGTCAGAGGCGCTGCAGTGACATCAATTGATGCACTGAGCTACCGCTCCCGGTCCTACACTTCGGCTTACTTGGGAATTCCCTCTCTCAGAATCTTCCCCAGTAGATCACGCTCCAGCCGAGACAAGCTCTAAGCTCCCGACTGGTGTGTCGATATGTGTGGAACTCTAGTGCAGGTAAGATCAACTCTATGCGTGTGTTAGGGGAGAGGATAGGGCAAGGAAGCGGAAGACAGCGGATACTCCTCTTTCGGCCCCTCTACGTGGCGCTCTCATCCCTTCTTACCAAGGTTTCCAGCTCACAGCACGTCATCATGTGAACGGGCCTTGTTGCCAGTGCCTTTGAAATGTGTAATTTTAAATTTCGTGATATGCGACAGTTCACACATACAAGACGTATCAATATGAATATAAACCTATACATACAAATTGGTCTATACATACATGTACTATATAAGACAGTGAGAATAGCTCCGGGGGTAAATGTTTCTCTGGGATAATAAACCTGTTGAAATTAAATTTATGCAATAAATTACAATGTAACGGTATGTAAGATTGCGATTGTAACTATTTAGCATTTATTTAAAAAATAATATAACACAAATATAATACAAATATCGGATTATATTTTAATAAAACAGTATGTTTAAAAAACCTTTTTGTTAATTTATAATTACTAATTCTTTTTACTAATTTCGTTACTAAATACGTTTTCGAATTACTTTCAGTTTATGTTTGCAAAATAGTTCTCATTAGATAATTTAGTAGTATAGTAGATGTTAGATGATAAGGTATTCACAAATGAACGGTACTGATTTGAACGGGGAATTTGTTCTTTGTTAGAATATTTATCCTGATTTGGATTTGAACTAGTATTTAGAAGAATGGAAAAGCAATGGAATGGGTGGTGGAGTTGAACACATTTCCCTCTGAGATTCTTCAAAGAATTGCATTAATACATTAGAATTCGTGTTGATCAGCGTCGGATCTCACCATCGAGCGCATGATGAACACCGCCACTTCCAAGGATATAACATGCTCACATATGTGACTGATGACTAGGGGGCGGATTTTGATGAACTGTAATTTTTCTTTTCGCTTTGGAACAATGCCTTATAGTATAGACATTAATTGATTGTTGTGGCAAAAGAAAATGACCCATTTTTATATGCCAGTTTTTGCATTTTTTCTATTTAGATTAATAAGTCATTTTTTACCTTTTTCTGTAATTTTAAAGCATTTTTCACTGATTCTATCGATTTTAATATCATTTTAATGATAATTGCTTCAAATAATATTTACGAGATGCAACAAAAGATATCCACAAAGTTACTGAGTAGCCTATGCGATTTCTTCGCTCAGACATTGTAATGTCAGCCGTTGTATGTAATCTAAGGTTCCTGAGACGTCTATCATGAACAATGTCGGCTCGACCGATTTTACGAAAACTAAAGACAAAGATTTTCTGGTAAAGAACAGTTCAAACCAAAAGTTTGCAAGCTGCATTCATTTGAACGATAGAAAACACCTCGATTACATCAGTAAAATATCGAATAAGTTGAGTTGTGCATCTAAACAGGTTTTGATATTTTTTTTCAATTTTATTTGTTTTTATGGCATATTTAAAACATTTAAAGAGCATTTTATTGATAATTTCTGGCGATGTTGTAGGTTATCAAAATCCGCCCCCTACTGACGACCATAGCAGTTGACACTCCCGGAATCTTCAATCAATCATTCCAAACTGTTGTGCGGATGTGGCAGTTGGGGGCTTTGGGGTGATGCGTACCGACGAGGCGCAGCGCGAGGTGCGGCGCCGCCAGGAAGGCGCTGCCGGCGGCGGCGCGGGCGGCCAGCACGGGCCCCAGGTGCGTGGCGGGCGGCAGCGTGGCCACGGCACCCGCCAGCCCCGCGCCCAGCGCCCCCAGCAGCGCCCACAGGCGCCCCCACCTGCAACAGCGCCACGTCACTCTTCACTTCCGCTTACGCTTCCTCTTCCTCTTACGCAACGTGCACACTTCTAATTGAATCATTAAAAAAATCAGTGAAACTATATGTGGAGCGTGGGGAAGAGGTAGTAGAAGGTAGTAGTAGGAACAGCGCGACAGCCCGTGCGACAGTCCGCATACGGGCCATGGCTACCAGCAGCGTCCCGGCCTCGCAGCCATGGGTTAAGGGGGTACGCGTGGTTAGCACGAAGACTTCCCCACGCCGACTTCTGGTCTTCTCAAACTGAGAAGTGGGTTTGCTCATCGTCATAAAGCGACATATACTGGAACATTGCAAAGAAAACGCACATTATAATCTCGCCCGACAGGGAATCGAACCTGGGGTCGAAAGCGAGAACGCTGACCAATGAGCTAAACCGCGAGGGCAAATAACTTGTTCTGCCGGGGGGAATTCGCTCCGGGGTGGGCACTTAAGCTTTTCGCCTTTATCCCCCCCCCCCCGACGTACAGTACGCCGACAGGTGGGTATTTGGATTCCGCCAGAACGCAGTCGGGCCACAGCCACGACGAAGCCAAGAGCCCAACTGGGGGCCACCCAAACTAAGGCTCGGGCGACTTGGGGCCCCCTTCCCATCTCCTCACTGCAATCACCTTTATGCTGTCGACGTGAGTACCACCGGAACACAGGCAACCTCACAGGGGGTTCATGATCCCCGTCTGGACTTTCATATGTACGATCAAGGTCATTCCGAAAAAGCTCTTCGCCCAATCCCGCCCAAGGGCCCGACTGGTGGGTTACCGGACGAACCCGGCAACACAGAGCTTAGCATCGCCTATTCATGCCTCTACCTTGAAGCTAACGACGTGAGTGCCGCCGTGAATCTCAGGGTCCGGTGGTCGCTTACAAGTCTCCACCAGAACCAGGCTCCACCGCTTCCGCGACCAGCATTCCCCTCTGCGGGAATGGGGAGAGATACGAGTATTTAGCAGCGCACGTTTCCTTCAGCTCCAATATCTCATTTAGCCTACATTAGCGGTCGGCAACACTGCAACATTTTTCTAATGGTGAGCCACTTTGTCGAACCCCCAACAGCTCGCGGATCGTACATATCTCCAACTTACTTTTTATTGAACAAATATAAAATCATAAGTTACAATTCAATAATTTTGTTAGTTTGTTCAATAATTGTTTTGTGAGTTTGGAATGACGTATAATAATATAGCGATGAATCAATTTGAGGGTTCTATAACACAATTTTCTTTACGAACACAATAAATACGGAAACAACATACCGAGAAATAAGTACGAATATAAGAACATTTCAGGAAAGGCTAGTTAGTGCGTTGCCTGGGCTTGTACTCTCGACGCCTGTTTCAATGCCAAAAATCCATGATCGTTTATTTTTCAGTGGACCAATACAGTAGAGGCCATTCGAGCCGCGTGAGATGCCCTCGCGGGCCGCAAACGGGCCCGCGAAGTTTTGAAAAACAAGTATTTCAATTACATTTTTTACTTGAACAACTGTATTTTTGAGTTTTTTGAACATGCATTTTAAAAATGTAATTAAATAATCTCTAAAATGTATGTCCAAAAGACTCAAAAATACAGTTATTCAAATATAAAATAAATTTAAACAAGTATTTCAAATACAAGTATTTAAATACTGCCCAACCCTGACTATTATGAAAACAATTAGCTGCCCGAGGAAGCCCTGGCGATAACCACGTAAAGGTGTGTGCTGTTGACTTTCATCGCTCTTATGTTTTCAGAAAAATTGTGTGTTCTCGTGAAAGATTTCACGTTCAAGTTCATTTTTTAATTGGATTTTAAAGAAAACGGATTATTTGAGAGACAGTCTAAGAAAATGTTGCTGGAATCCGGCGGCTCAGACAGGTTCACTGGGACATCTCAGGAACTATGAAACTTTAACTTTAAAAAAAATATTATAAGGCTGAAAGTTTTGTCACGTGATCCATTCATTACCCCAAATAGCACAATAAATATCCCTTGCGCCATAATATCCCGAGTACACGTCTTTTTTTTCATTTGGTTTAAGATCATAAATCCACTTTTTAAAAGAAATTCTATAAAAGAGACTAATGATCCAAATTCTTTCCAATTGTCTCATAATTTTCAAAATATGATGTAAACGTTCTTAGTGAAATGTTCATCACTATAGTGCACTATGGGAATATTCCATCTAATTTGAAATTTCCCCACGAAATGTTCATGTGGGCCATTTAAATGGGCTGCGCGCGCGACAGCGCAGCGTAGCGCACGCTTCCGGGGCAGGCCAGCCCCGAGGGTGGAGCCACCAACGGGGAGCCTCGGGGCGAAATGAGGTGTGACATCGCCAGCGTATTCAACGGGTTGCGGACACCAGAGCCACTGACACTGTCTGTTACAGAGCTAAAGCCGAAGTACGGAGATTATGATGGCTAGTAAGGACCGGATTTCTTGATAATGCACGTACAGACAAAGCGCATTGGGAGCTTTCAGTTTTTATTTCTAACATGTTATGTAACCCAATTGGAAGCATTTCAGTAAATTTCCTTGCATCTAATTTGCACCTAAATCACCCCACTGCACCTAAATAGACTCTCTGCCCCTATTTCCCAATTAACACTTATTATGAATGTGTACATTGCTCTGTTTAAAGTTAAATCGGACAATGTTTGTGCAAGCCATGCTCTTTGTTTTGCTACACTTTGCTCCAAAATAACCTGTATCTATTCTTTAATCTCAGAAGAACAAAAGTAAAGGAGACCCATTGTTGTTCTTACCAATTATCTCGACAGAGCTGCCTTTTTACGGGATATATTTAGTGTGTTGCTATTTTAGTCTAACATTTGCGCACTTCTGATGGTAAATCTGATGTTTTCTCAACGATGCTTCTATTCAGAGCTTGATCGCTTGTACTACCACCAATCGGTAACTCAAAGACATATTTCAAACAAAACCTATTGTTCATTGCCCTCACGTTCCCTCGCCCCTCACCCCGCACCACGCACAGAACTTGTCCCTGCCCTTCGCATAGGACTGCAAAACACGTCAGAATCGGACAGACGTTTGCACTGAGGGCAGTGTCCATTGCTATTGTTAAATTAACGGAAAGTGTCTCGAAAAACTCTTGTCTATGTAGTACATATTTTACATTTTTTATTACAATAAATTCCGTTCCTTAGTGATATCATTGGTGATGCCAACCTGTATTAAAAATGTAGTTGTAAGTAACTTACATGTTCTTCCTCAACATTTCTTCTGGATTTTCCATGTTATAGAATAAATGTTATACTATAAAATCATGTAATATGTTTGTATCAATGAAAACGTGTACCAATTTTATTTTTTGCACCTAAACCTGCACTTATTTTTATTATTTTTTGCACCTAAACATGCACTTATTTTTATTATTTTTTTGCACCTATTTTAACACCCTAATTAGGGAAAGTTTGCCCCTAAAAGTCCGGCCTCTAGTGATTAGTATTTTGAACTGGATAGAGTTATTATTTTGAGCGTAACTGTGACATGTGTTATGTAGTATTTGGACATCTGAAAAAAACCCGCTCGGTATTTTGATAACGGCGTTCTCCCCCAGATATACGGTGTATTGGTAAAAAGTTTGGTATATTATTTGGAATACAGAATATTGTAATTTGGCATAATAAACTTTGTTATTGTTGCTACTTGTGGCATCTTGTTCCGAACATTTCACTTCACCTATTGTTTAAAAATCTCAGTATCTCCCAAATGTCTCATATGTCGCAAAATATGCCGATATAAAACATTTTCTTCACACTTTCACCGTACCAGTGATGTAATTTTTAGGTCTGAATGACCTGTATATTTATTAATACGCCTCTAAGAAGAAAATACTATAAAAAATCACACGGGATTAATTACGATGAGCGTGAAGATCAGCGCGTCAGTTTCTTGATATCCCGTAACCCTCCAGTTCACCGCTGATTCAGTTTATTAGCAAGGTCCACGTAGCGATGATAATGTGATGGTGCACCCACCTGCCGTGAAATAAAATTGCCACGTCTTTGTGAAGCTGTAGTAATAACCATTGTGTCCAGAAACTTGTCATTTGCTCTTCCATAGATGCTGCAGACTCTATTTGATTTATTTTGTCAAAGAACAGTAAAAACAGTATGTGGCGTATGGAGAAGTATAATCTGCGCACGTTTTCCACAACTCTAGAATCCCTTACCATCTTTTAACCATATGTCGTTTAATGATGAATAAAATGACCAACAAAGCGAGGTTAGGAACATTTGGAAACTAGACAATTTCGCTCCTGTGTTTTAAAAAACTTATTTGTATCGGTAAACGAACTACTGATTTGATTTTTTAGTACCGCTAGTAAAATAGTAACCCATAACCCTCGCTCTACTCTCACCACAACTAGCAAACTACTCTTACAGAAGGAGTCCGCAAACAGAAGTGAGTATGCGTGCAACTTCGCACCAAATATAGGCGGTGCCCCTTCATCATGAGAGATTTCTTCTGAACTAATTGTACAGTTTCTACGGAAAACACGATTCTCAGATTGCTACGTAAGTGCTCTTTGCGAACGTAGTGCGTGCATGCTTCACTGTTTCTTCCTCTACCGACGATTGGCCGGTCGATTTTTCTTTGCAAATGCATTTCGTCGCAATGTTTTTATAATACCACTTTAAAATCAAGTTACCAATAGTGGGTCGGTTCAAAAATCTTGCAGGGTACTGTCGTTGAACAATCACGCTAAATTTGTGGAACGAAATTCTAGAATGCAGAACTCTTCATACTGTCCTCTCTGATATCATGCTCTACTTCGGCATGAACGTTTGCGTAGGTCTATCTCTGAGAGGAGGAAATGGACCTGACTGAAATACTCAGACAGCTGTTTCTAGCGAAGGTACGCAAGGTCGCTCATGCACAGTGACGTAAAATGCACAGAAGGATCCGATTGGGAGAGACTTAATTTTGTGATTAAAAACAAAAATTGCTCTAGCATCCATTACGGGCTTCACTTTTTTCGGTGACTTTTCGTAAAAAATTCAAAATAATGTTATCTTGAAAACGATATGCGCCACCTCCGATTGCCTAGACCCCGCCCAAAGTACGTAAATAAGCATAGTACTATAAGCAATATGAGGTATATTTCTTTTTAAATACTTCTTGAATGTCGCAATAAAAATAAGCATTTTTTAGTCCAATATTAAATAAAGTAAAACTGTTGAATGCCCACGTGCACTATGTAATATTTAAACAATTAAATAACTTTGTTCTCACTTCAAAGAATTTCTCATAGCCACCGACTACGTTTGAGAAGTTTTCATACAGTAAGACTGTAAAATGGATGGTCCTAATATCGCTTTCCTTCCTCCTTTTGAATCTCTTAATGTCGATATGGCCCTCTCCGATCAGTCATTCAAACAAAGGAAGTGTGTAAATGAGTATGGTTGAAGCTGGCTGCATTGTTAAGAAGTGTATGTGGTTTCTTCCTGTCAATTGCAGTATGTTGCTGTCATAACGGAGAACCACAGAGACTCCTTCTTTCCCCATTTCATTTCCACTAACAACACTTCATTTCCACTAACAACACTTAAATTTTAATCTCATATATCGATTCACTTTCGATCCAGAGGTGTCTCTAGTATTACGTGACACGAAAACAAAGGAAATAGTTCAGGTTACTGGCGCCATTTAAATTTATTTTAATCACCGTTTATTAAAAATAAATCTAAATCTATTTCTAAATCAAATGTTTGTTCGTAAAGATTCGATGGCTACGGACTTTCAAATTAACTTCATTCTCAAGAAGACCTCTTTATTTTATTATAACAAAGTGTCATTGCCACTATCAGTCTCTTTGGTCTAGCATTCACGTAAGCTTCCTCGACAATTAAGCTTGTAGTGTTTTCCTTTTTTCCTCAATTTAAGTCATTCTGAATTTTTGTAGCGATGTGGCATAATTGATTCCGAGAAAGGGCAACGGTCAGCACTCCCGTTTCGACGAATAGGCTCCCAGACGTTCTGAATTATTGTGTGCCCTCGTCATCTTATAAAATAACCTCCCTCTGGCGTCGTATTTGGGACACGTTGATAAACAACGCGTTTAATTGCAGCATTTAAAGTTGTCAGCCAAATGTTTCCTTTTTCTAACAGCTGCCGTCTTCTGAGAAAGACCAGAAGGAAGTCCCGTCCCGATAACCTACCAAGGCAAGCTATTCTGCGGATCTAGCAGTTTGCTGGAATGCAATTACAAATGGTTTTCTTGATTTGATGAGAGAGTAAACTTTCATCATAATTCATAAATAGGTTATCAGAATGAAGGTGTAGTGTAATTGAATATGTATCTCCTTTGTATTTTTAATATGCAAATCCTTCGTCGACTTGCGGGCATTGCTTACGGGATTGGCGGGCGATATTCGATTTTACTTTCTCGCTACGGAGTAGAGAGAAAGTTATGTAATGCTGCGAGAAAACGGCGAATTTTCAGAGAAAAACTCTTATTACTGGGCTCTGGTACCGGAAAAGTGGCTAAATCCTGTTGCTAAATTTAGAAAAAAAATCCTCTAACACGTGGTGAAGCCCGAATCCATGTTTTGTGGGTCCCGAAAAATCGATTGATGATAAAACCTCTGTCTGTCCGTCCGTATGTCTGTCCGTCCATCTGTCTGTCTAGCTGGCTGTCTCCGTCTGTCCGTCTGTCCGTTCGTCTGTGAACAACGCTAGCCGCTAAACCACTCTGTCAATTTTCTCCAAAACTGATATTCCCCAATCGATCAGGTTGATGTCGCAGCCCCTTGAATTTGAAACCGATTTATAAATTTTGGGGGGTGTTTTACATGAAACCCCTGGGACATTTTACAAATATTTAAAAAATGTCACCATCGTTTTTTATTAAATTTTGTTGCTGAATTGTGTGAAGGACGTTTAAGAGAATGGTGCAAGTCTCATGTTCGTTAAAAACTCTGATTTTTCGAAAATTTCAAAAATTTCAAAATTTTCCGGCGTCTTTCTACAACTACAATCATAAAGATACAGATTTCCCCTTGATATTGAATAATGAAATCTGTTTCTTAAAGATAGATTATAAAATGAAGTCATGTACAATGTTTCGAAAATTTTTGTGCTTTTCGCGTAATTTCGCGTGAAAGTACGGGCGAGAAAGTATGCGCTTTTTTAGCGCCACTAGTTTTTCATTTTATTCATTTTCACGACCCAAGAGGAATGCAACACACCGACTGATATCCCTTGACATGGAATGCTGTCCCCAGAAATCTTTTTCTATCATCCGTGTTTGACAGTTGTAATTTGACATCTATCCTTAAGGGAGCATTAAGATGCTTGAAAACAGATGAGGAAAGGCAGGAAATAGCAGGGTGCGAAATAGGAGTATCTTCATCTACATTGGATAATTCTACATTCATTCTATTTTGGAAATTTTAGTTAAGGTATGTAGAAGAAAGGTTACTATCATGATGGTTTGTTATGAATAATCACAACTTTTTTTCAGTAATATATCTCGTGCGTCATGCTTATAAAAGTTTTGCATTCTTTGGCGAAATTGGAAAGATAATTATTCATTATTTTTCTTTGTGATATAATTTCGTTCAATTATCCCAAGCACAGAAAACGAAATAATAATGACATTTAGTTTAAACATTTCATCCGTGGTAAACTCATCGAGCAGTTTGAAGGAGAAAGACTTTGTATACATAATTCAAAGGATTTATTTACCATTAAACACTCACCTTCGTGCGAGAAAAGACCACACATATATTCCGACGATCGCGCTGATACAGAACGTGAAGTGAACGACGTACGGCTTCCAGCCATCAGAGCACACCCAGTTCAACTGCAAACAAGTGGAAGATATTCAATTATAATTTCTAAAGTACTCGCAGAACACTTTTCGAGTATAATAGGAATGAAGTAATTTACGTTAGTTATGGGCAGCTATAATCGGATACTCTCATATATCATTTGATTTTCCTAATCACCAATAACTTTACCTGGATATCGCGCATAAGAGCACTACGAGAACAATGGAATAAAGAATGCATATCATGTACGGAACACTGCATGCTTCGGCGCCGACCTCATAGTTATAAGAAGAACGTGTCTGTATTTACGTGGATCAAAAATAAATTATGGTACGGATTGTACGCCGCTGCCGATAGAAATGCTAAGAAAGAAATCCAATCAACAATTCTGGTGTCAGCTTAATCTGTGGTGTCTTCCAAACTAGCTCAGCAGTCAGTTAAATGTGTGGAACTCACTTAATGCGCTTAGAAAAACGCCCAAGAAATTCAACTTTTGGATACAAAACTAAAGTGGCAAGCAACAACTCAACTAGATTTAACATGGTATACAAGATATCCTCATATATAATTAACTTTCTAAACTTCAAAAAGAAGTATATAAAGCCCCTGAATGGGAATAATGGGAATTGTAAATAAATTAGAGAAATAATTCCCACTTTAAAATTATTGAAAATTCCTGATAATTCTCCGTGGATATTGAATGACCCCGAGGTAGCAACAACGGTTGCATTCCAATACGATAATGCTGACTGGGAGGACATCCAGATAACCCAGAGCGAAGAAGTCGCAACCCCTTTAAGACTTCCTAAAAAGAATACAAAAGAAGTTTAGAGAAAAGGAGTCCAAAGGATGGAACGACCTCAATGGCTGCAAATTAAGAACAATTCAACATATTTTGATAAGAATCCAGCTCACATTTTCCGAAGAAAGATCAGGTCGTTCTCATACTGTGTTGAACAGGAAACAATGATTTAACTTAGTTCTAGATTAGATACAAGTCGCCGTGATAAATGTCAAAAGACATATCGTTTAACATATTTGTGGGTGCCCGGAGCATGCAAAGAAAAATAAGATTGCGGCTACCAGATACACCATAAGAAATATTAAGAGACAAAACATAGTGCACCAGACTCATTGTGTGTTTAAAAATGATAAATTTATTCAACTCGATATAATATTGTTAAACATAATGTAAGAGTCACTTAACTATTCGATGTTGTTGATATTTTATTTTGTTCTTGTTTTTTGAAACTACAAATGCATGTAATACTCGTGCTAGTGAACTGTGGCATTTGGTAACTCTATTATGACCGAAGATTTTTGTAAATAATACTGCTAAGTAAATTTTTACATTGTTATGTATAACCCGACCAAGCGGAGTGTAGGACTAGCGATGAGGGCAGCACTGTGCTTTGTTTTGCTTCGGAGCGAAGGAGACAGAGCTATTGGTATAATCAGTGCAACTGAAAACTGAAGCACTGATATGGACCAAGGCCGGATGACGTAGAGGCCCTCTTATAATGCCATCTGCCTCGTACGTTCAACAATACTCGTGACAGCCCATTTAAAATCTCAGGGAAATGCTGACGCATTCGATAATTACATTAATAAATATTGATAACGATATAAAAAAAAGGAAGTATATTGAATCCCTAAAAGTAACCACGTATTCCAATCATTGATTGACTGTTAGTGATTCAGGGCGCAACTACAATGGTCATTAGTCCCGTAAGTGTAGTGCGTGTTTTTTGCCCGGGAGGTGGCAGTGGTCTTCCCCCGCTGGTTGGCCAGATCCGGCGCCGATCTACCGTCGGCTAACGGTGTTTCTCCAACCAGGTATCTCCCACCAGCTGGGCATCGCTCCAGCCGGGACAAGTCCTCGACTGGTCTCCCTGCATGTTTGGTACTGTAGTGCATGTCAGTGTAAGTGTGTGTGTGTGTGTGTGTGTGTGTGTGTGTGTAAGGGATGAGGATAGGACACGGAAGAGGAAGGAAATATCGCGCGCGGTCCGTGGCCCGTTTGTGAGGGTACTGCTCCGGCATTCGCCTGGTGTTGATCGGAAAAGCCACGAAAAACTACCGATCAAAGCAGTCAGCCGCTAGAATTTTTCCTCCAGACAGCGAGTGAATTCGACGAAGTTGAAGAGCAAGTGTCGAAAATCCTGCCGCCGTCGGAACTCGAACTTAGGACCTCCCGGTCCGAGGCGCTGCAGTGACATCAGTGATCAGTTGATGCACTCGGCCACCGCTCCCGGATATTCCAGTCATGCTACACAACAAATTCTACGACATGAATTCATGACATTATTCAATTTAATGAAAACATCCAGAAATTTTTCTTTAACTTCCAGTTACTCATAATAACGCGATGTACAGTGTTTCAAATCGTTATGAATGATTGGGCTGATTATTAGCATTACTTACTATTTTTTTCTTTGACTGATTAATTAGCATTACGTACTAAGCAAAAATGGTTCATTACTTTGGAATACGAACATGAGTGCACCAGACTATACCGCCCCGGCGCAGACGCGCGACGCAACTGTCGCCGTTGTTAGATCTCAGATGCGCCGGTCTCTCTTCTGTCCTACACTTCGCTTGGTCGGGTTATACTTGTAACATTGCAATTGGAAATCACGTGAAATCTAAATGTTTTCAATTTCTGAAACTTGCACTGTGATCGCTAATAACTATGAGTGTTTGATATGGCCATATTTTTTTAAATTAAAAAAGTGTTATATCACTGCAGCACATTCCTTTTTTCATGAACTTTCCAATCCATCTAAAAAATTGATAGTTCCTTTTAAAAACTCAAGAAGGGTTCAAGATCTCTGTACTCTTCATACTGTCCTATCTGATATCATGCTCTACTTCGGCATGAACGTTTGCGTAGGTCTATCTCTGAGAGGAGGAAATGGACCTGACTGAAATACTCAGACAGCTGTTTCTAGCGAAGGTACGCAAGGTCACACATGCACAGTGACGTAAAATGCACAGAAGGATCCGATTGGGAGAGACTTAATTTTGTGGTTAAAAACACATATTGCTCTAGCATCCATTACGGGCTTCACTTTTTCCCAATACATTCGAATCGTTTAAAGGCACTGTAATTACTTCTGTGTATCTGAATTGATAGAATAATAAATAATTAATATATACCATTTAAATCCGTAAAAGCTCCTAAACATAAATACATAAAAAAAATTCGTGAAATCAAGAACAAAAATTGTAAATATTAAATTAAAACAGTATCTTATTGAAAATAAAATTGAATACACTTTCGCTAAACAAGTTTTCGATATCAATGTACCGGTATATTGAAAGAAAATTACTGGTATATTGAAAAAAATATCCCTATAGTAGTGTTGTAACTCACCATCGAAGAATTTACAAACACAACATCTGTTTTCATTAAAACTGCTTAATAATTCTTCGCGTTTAGGAAAGATGCGTAAAATCGTGTCCCGGCGCGCAAGGATCTGCATAAATCACTGCTCCGTCCGCAGAGGGCACAGGAAGCGCGGGCAATGGGACTTGATTGCCGGAACAGCGGCGTGCGTGAGCCTGGGCCGAGGCCAAGTTCATGGAAAGAAGGCGAATGAGGCGAGCAGGGTCGCGCGTGGCATACTGCCGTTATTAGCAAATGGAATAACCACTGCGCGGTCGTTAACACGGGAATACTTAGCGTGTTTTGCTCTAGAATAGGATAGCATCTTCCTCGCTCGTTGTGGCGACTGATGTATGGGGATGAATGAATGTTAACATCAATGTTTAACAAGTACGTGACGCAAATTTTATTACATGATGATATATTGATAAATTAGCTAACTGCCCCTAAGCCCCCTTAATTAATCCCATCATGTTTTACATTTTTAGCCACTATGATCCTAGGCGAAGTTGGAGAAATGTCAGTTTTGAGAGTAACTGTCATGCATCTCTTACCATGAGGAGTGTTTGAATAACACGAGATGATACAACAGCATATACTTTCTCGCATTAATTGTAATTGTTTTGAATTTTCGAAAATACAGTGTTCAACGAAATTGACACCTGCGCCATTCTTTTAAACGACTATTCGTTTTTTTAAAAAAATGTTCATAGTCTGTTTTAAAGATCTGATGTTTAGATTAGATTTTGTTTAAGACAAAAATCTCTATCGTAAAATTTGTAGATATGCAATGTTACCTTTTTGCAATTTTTGAAAATACGAAAACGCTTGGCCAGAAAGGGGCTACCGTCATTTTTATCATCTTTTGATATAGTATACGAAGTGAAAAATTTTAAAAATATATTGAAGCTGTTTTTGAGAAAATATTTGTTTAAAAATTGCCTACATTTCACGTAAGTGAAGCGAAAACTACTCATATTTTCCGAAAAATTTTACATGACCTTATTTCAAGAGATGTATTTTAACATGTTTTATTAAGGGAAAAATCTGTATCTTCAATATTGTATTTGTATGTAGACACCGAAGAAAATTCGAACTTGGACGGAAAATTGAGAAAGCGGGGTAAAATATCCTTTAGACGGCAATAGATGGCAGCTAGAAAGAAGAGGGGGCAAAATCGAAAAGCCTGTCCAGAGTAACGAGAGTAGAAAACTAACTAGTACGAGAATGTCTGTGCCATTCTGTAGCACCATTTGTTTCTAAAATATTTAATACCAATTTGTTATTTATCCACGGCAGTAATTCCATTTTCTTCGTGAACCACGGTATCTAATGTCCAAAGACACCATCACATTTGGAAATTAAGAAATTTAAATCCATTAGACTGTATTATAAGCTATTCAATGAGTACTGCAAAATAATATTGTCGAAAACTACAAGAACAATACAACAAATTTAATCTTCATTTTGTGGATCATTATCCTGAATTACACGAATCTTTAATTGTAAACAGTATCCCGTATATCTGCTGTATGCGAAACCTCTTTACCGAACACCAGTGCATGATAAGTTGACATGGATAAACTTATCATCAGTTTAATCATGGACAAAAATCACTTGTGAAACTTAGTTATATATGCACCAAATATTCATTGGCAAAAAGTGATCATCTTCAACTCTCCTTACACGTTGTACAGATTTGTAACATTTATTCCCAGACAAACTCTATAACCTATAACTTTGAACAGTTTGTTCTCCGTGTGGTTGAAACATTTTCGTGCTAAAGATTTTTATCAGGCGGGTCAAAATGCGCGCGCACGAACTACTTGTCTGCCTGGAAAGCTTTGCGTTGCGCATCTAGCGGGTATTTTCCCTTAAAACATTTTTATTTGTGCTCTTTAAGTTCATAATAAAAACAAATTTTAAACATAATAAGGTTACCTGTGTCTTCAATTTTTTTTGGCGTCCAATTTTACGAAAATGTATTGATATACATTTAAAAAAATAGTTGTCTCATTACAAAATTAAGCTTAATTATTGTCGATCAATGAATCACGTAAAGATTGAAGTTTTACCAGCAAGGCAATGTAGCAATTCAGTTTTTACCCACTGAAGGTGCTTTGATGGGTTCGCAAAACCCGCTTTTTCTAAAATTCCTTCAGAACAACATAAAAAAATCCAACTAAAAATAGTTCCAATGGCCTCGTTCTATCGAGAGGACTATTTATATGAAGAATCACGTCATAAAAGCCTCTGTCTAAAACCTCACTCTCTCCGAATGAAGAACGGAAAAAAGATGCAACCTTAACGGATGGACGCACGTAAAAGCGCAGGTTACCCGATTACCAATACCTACGATTTAAAATAAATCTCGCGAGTTTCGCGGTGCGGTTGACCTCGACCTATTTTGATCTAAATTTATCATAAGTTTTATTGATTTTGTCTCGGATATTTTAAACCTCTTCATTTCTTATAATCTCGGTGCCTTGCCACAAAACTTTCCCTGGGACACTATTAGGACATTTGGACCGATTCTTCACCTATTGAATAGCTTCTTTTGCTCCGCAGCATCATCATTTGGGGATGTTAATATGAGGTCGAAATTCATTTGAGTAATATTTAATAATATTCATCAGAATTCGTTAGCTGCATACAATTTTTTCCTCGTATGTATAAAAGGACGGTATAAAATAGAGCTAGTCCCATTTCGGCGAACTCTATGTATTTTCAAAATTTTCAAAAAGGTTAGCATTTGAAAACTACAAAATTTCAGATTCTTACCGTAAACAAAATCTGTTATAAAAAATAAGCTCATTATAAAACATGTACAACTTTTTGAAAAAATCGTGTGGTTTTTGGGTAATTGGTGCTTGAAATTTATGCAATTTCTAGAAAGAGAAACATTTTCTCAAAAACCGCTCTAATTTTTTTCTTTAAATTTTATTTTCGTACGTATAAATGGACGGTAAAAAAGGACAGTGTGCTAGTGACATTTTGGCAAACTCTCGGTATTTTTGAAAATTGCAAAACATTAACATTTCAGAACTACAAAATTGAAGATAGAGATTTTTGCCTTAAAATTGATTCTAAAAATTAGCTCTTTCAAAAAGGGTCATGTAGAATGTTGTAATAAACGAGTCGTTTTCACGTAATTTCTGGTAAATTATAAAATGAACATTTTTTCCAAAAATGTATTCAAACATTGTATGTGCTGTTGTAACACCACAATATTTTTATTTATCCCCATCATCTGTCTTCCCTCCGCAGATTTCTGTCCAAATTCCTTTCTGCTTCTCTTCCTCATCTGCGCGGGTTCTGTGGTTTATGTGGCAACGTGCACGGCACGGGCGGCGCATTTCCTTCAGCTAATTTCTGGTCATTTGTGGCGCTGTCGAGGCGCGGTTGGCGCGTGGGCGGGGCAGCGGGCGAGGCCCAGCGGGCACGCGACGTCCAGTTCGCGGCGAGGCGCTGCGCGGCAACGGCCCCTGACGGGACGCCCTGCACCGCCCACCATTTCCTCCCGCGGCCCACTCCAGCTGGGCTGACCACGGGGGCTCCGCGACGCGCGACCGGCCACCGGCGACGCCGACCGGCGACCGGCAACCGTTTCCTCTGGCGCTCTTCCCATTCCAGATGGGCTCCCAGCAGAACAGCAAAGCCTCAACCCTCCATCATTTTGCCTTGTTGGTCGGATTTGTTTAAAGGGGAAGATGGGAAGATATTGTAGTCATGTCTCAATTATCATCTCAATATAATTGTTATACACTAACGATAGCGTATTATAATTATATAGAGACCATCAACACAAAACCCTTTGTTAGTCAGTCCGGTCATACGGCGATATTGCTGCCTTGTATGCTTCAGTGTCTTGTAGAAGGAAATGTAGTCTAATGTCTTTTATCAGAAAAAAATCTCTAGTCAGAGCATTGCCTAATCTGGAAGGAGTGAATGTTGCCTTTTTCAGGTAGGTAGCCATGATTGTTTCGATGTATTGTCGGTTTTTTCAAAAGTGGCCGTATTGCCTTATTTCCATACGTCATTATCGGGATTATTTTCGCGTGAAGTAGACGCATTGCGGTTTTGACAGGCTCTTAATATTCTTAATTTGATTCATTGCGGTTATTGCTGTAGCTGCCTTCCCTTTAACATGGTAGCTAAATGCCAGCCTGATTGTCTGTAATGCCTGAATATTTGTTAATTCCATCAGTTTTAAATATTTGCTGTTCTCGCTTTATTTATTTGCCTCCTTTTCGAAACACCATCACAACGGTACGTTTATTTTCAAATCTTCTCCAGATGTCCACTTACATGGGAAGTTTATGGCTTCTTGGAGGGTAGCGACATTGTTTGACATCAAAACTATATCGTTTGTGTATGAGAATATAGGGAAACTCTATCCGTATTCTTAATAATGCAGGTAACATCTATTAGTGCAAGGTTAAAGAGTAGAGGGCTCACGGAATCTATTTATAGAATGCCATTGGTCTGCATAATTTCTTTCGATTTTGCTACATTGTCGATTATAGTTACATACTTGAGGTGTAGTGTATATTTTACAACCGGAAGAAAGTATTCTACCTCCCCTATATATCTCTCTCTAGTCTTCACAAGCTTTTCTCTGATTAGAAACTTCGCTGTAGTCCGTGTCTACTACATACATTTTTCTAAGGGCTTATCAGAGTTATTTAAATTTCAGTGAGTACATTTTCGATGTCCTGAGAGGTGGAGCGACTGGGTCTGAAAGGAAATTGGGCATCCGACAATCATGTGTCCAGCAATAGTCTGTTATGTATTATCTTAGTGAATATTGGGTTTTCATGGGCGATAGCCCCATAGGTAGGTCATGTGGTGCGTGGATGTTCGTATTTTCTTTATACAGTTGGCTCACTTAATATGTTCCCTTCAAAGATCTCCTGAACCTTTGCAGATATTGAGATGTTTTCATTCATGCGAGAGGCACACAAGTTGATAGATAATATTACATTATAGCTTTTTTACTTTAAGAGATATCCACACAAATTTGATTTTTTAAACGGAACTTGAGATTTCTTTAGCTAATGATAATGATCGTGAAGAGACAAATTCATACCTGTGCATATTAACCCTATTATATTACAATACATTTGAGAAGTTTAGTTTTTAGGACCATAACGGCCGTTATTCTGCCACAACCGCCGGGAAATGCGATCTTAACTTACCCGCAAGGCCAACCGAACAGAAGGCCTTGAAGTGCGTTTCCCCACGGTAATTGCGTCAAAGCGTGTCGGTTTCAGTGTTCCTGATCTGCCCTGGCTGGTTTTGAAGATAGTACGCGCAGAGGCGCCTTCACTGGTAGACACGTTCTGATTGGGGTTATATTTCCGGTATTGCACGTCAAAGGGGTCATGTTGGGACTGATGAAGATCAATTGTACTGGCACCACCCGGGCATATATACGAGTGATATTCCGAGTTATTTGGAAGTTTGAGGCCTTTCTTTAAGATGGAATTAAATATAATTGAGCGTTCAGAGCTTGTTCTGTCTAATCTGCATTTCAGGTCTCCTGATATGATTGGGTGTTGGGTGTTACGGTCAAATTTTCATGAGGGCTTCGCTAATGGCATCGCTTATGTACGTTGCAGACAACTGTGGTTGGAAGTATCCACACACTATATTGGCAATGTTGCAATGTATTGATTTGATGTTATAGATTGCAAAGGTCTTCTCGTAGGGAGCAAGGTGCGGCTGTATGAAGCTGGTTATTCGTGTCATCAGTTAACAGAACTCTTTTTTCGTTCCTATTGGATCTATGTATATCGTTTACGTTAAAAAAGGATTTGGCCTAAGATAGAACCATGCGGGACTCCATTGGCAAAGAATTGGAAAGATGACTAAATAATGTTCTTGCGTGCCAGTACTGTTTTTTGCCGGTGTTGGTACAGGTACTTTTGCGATATCTGCTTAAGGTACAAGAATATCCATCTAGGGAAATACCACTAATTCCATATGAAGGCAATTTTAAACGCGAAATGTTATCGTCAGTGACGTCAAAAGCTGCCGAAAGATCTAAAAATATTCCAAATGCAACATCATTAAGGAAAAATGGTCGTTTCCGTTGATTTTAATTTTCAATATTCCTGTTGAGTGTTTGAAAACGCTTATTTTTTCATGAGGAAAGTTTCCATTCGTATGTAGGAAAGTCTCCATAATATTTTGAGAAAACTACAAAAGAAAAATTGATATAATTTTTGTTTTGAAAAATGGCAACAAAATTGTTCACGCCCCAATGCATAGGCTAGAGGGCGGTCACAGTGGCCCGTCGTCCGGTAGAGTCGCATACGCGTAATTCCTGACATAGTCCCAGAAGAAGAAACCCAGGGCGATCGAGCGACCAAATGACGGGACCGCTTCAGACAATCCGACAACCCGCGAAATATATGTCGAGGTGAGCGATAAGGAAACGTTTCAAAAAGGCAAGGTCTTCGTTATCGCGACACCATTATACTGGCTTCGCTCACCGCGTATTCTGACCGGGTCGTGATTTGAATTTTCCGAATGCTCCAGCGGGTAGACCAATAGTTAAGCAAAGCTGTCGCCACAAGTAACATCAATATCAGTTACTCTGTATGCACTATAGTGCATACGATCCTACCTTCCGTGTGCGTTTGTTATAATACACCTATATACAAATGTTAGATTCAGGCGTTCATCTACATTGGCGCTCTCAGAGTTCTGTGATTCGTTGCACGAGCGTGCTCGACAATCTTTTGCTGCATGAAGTATTTCTGGCGATAAGCAAGTTACAAATATTGCGTGCTGGCATGCTTTTAACCTTGAATGCCAAGCATTTTCTTTTGTTAATAGCTGAACACCGTCCTTGTGTAGTGGCATGCGTGCAATCAAGATGCTCTCGAGGAGGGGGAAGGTGAGATTCAATCGCTCTAAACAGGAGTGGCACGCTTTTGCCCTCTCAGGGAATCGAACTCTGCCCTTGCCCCAGCGGGCACATACACTCGCCGTCACAGCAGACTAGCAAGGTACATTAATTGTGAACATTAACGTCGCTGGCAGGTCGATAAGTGAACATGGGACTGTAGTTTGATTACATGAGTATTTTTATTTCAAATTGATTTAATTGATGCATAAGTTAGTTCCAGAGTGGTATGAGGATATATCTGGAGAAAAAATGCACAGTTATTCTTAGCGCTTAAATATAATATAGACGATTTAGTAATTAAAATTGGTCATACTTGGAATATACACAATTTTATTTATGACACTTTCATTACGAGTTCACTTATATTTGAATCAACAGTTCAAGGACAAAGAAAGAGAGAACATTTGAAATTGTCACTAGAGACCACTTCTCTGGTTTGATTTTACTCTTGTCAGAGAAAACACACTTGTTCGCAAATGTGAGTGGACCCGAACATACCGTACCAAGTATAATGTTTGCAGCAAACGTGGAAGGCATGAACGGGGGAAATGTCTATAAAAACTTTAAAAATGTGTTGCACAATACAATCGACCTTTTAGCTATTAAACCTGAAACCAATTATTTATAATTAAATATTTACGATTGTCTCAGAATAAATATTACAAACATCTAGAGCATGTAGTGTGGTAGACGATTTCAGATTGTAATCGTACGTCAGAAATCGGCAATTTTTCGACAGGAAATGGGCGATTTTTCGACAAAAAGCTCTTATTTTTGGGACCTGGTAACGAAAATATGGATACATATATTTCCTACATGTAGTAAATTACTTCCTCCATCACGCTGTCTTGTCAGAATCCTTGTTATTTGGGTCTTTTATACCGAAAAAGCAATTGACAGCAAAACACATGTTTGTTGGTCGGTCAATTAGTCAGTCAATCAGTCTGTCAGTCTGTCTGTCTGTGGTGAAAGCTGAAGACCTAAACCGTTCAGATGATTTTCTCTAAAATTGTTATTCCCTGATTGATCTAAACGAACGCAGGGCCATGCGAGTTTGAAAAGGATATATTGATTTTGGATATACTTAATATGGAACCTCAAAATTTTCAATTCTTTTTCAAAAATGTCTTCAAATTTTTAGATTAAACTTTGTTCTCGAGTAGCTTAAAGAACTTTTAAAAATATCGCGGGCTTCATTTTGGATGAAATCCCTGATTTTTTAAAATTGCAAGGTTCAAATTTTTTTCGACATCTTCCTGCAACTACAATATTGAAGACTTTTTCCTTAATGAAATATGTTATCTAAAGACATCTTGAAATAGTCATTTGCAATTTTTCGAAAATATGAGTAGTTTTTGTGTGCTTTTGTATGAAATAGACAATTGTTTAACAATTATTCTCTCAAAAACAGTTTAAATGTTTTTCTTTGAATTTACTCATTTGTATCAACAAACGTTAAAACAATTGGTGCTAGCTGCGTTTTCGGCGAAATGTTTGAAAATTCCAAAACAAATTAACAGTGCAAAAGTACAATATATGTGTATATATATATATATATATATATATATATATATATATATATATATATATATATATATCATACAATATATATCGAGATTTTTGTCTGAAATGAATTTTGTTTTCAAAAATCTGGTTTAGAAATGGACACGTACACTTTTCTTAAAAAAGGATAGTTTCTTCGTAATTTCTGCTTGAAATTGATGTAATTTATGAAAAAAATATTAAAGACGGCTCCAAATGTTTTCTTTATTTTTCCCCACGGACGTTAAAAATGGCTAATGGCTAATTTTTGTTAAACTCTTTGTATTATCGAAAATTGCAATATATATATATATATATATATATATATATATATATATATATATATATAGAGAGAGAGAGAGAGAGAGAGAGAGAGAGAGAAAGAAAGAAAGAAAGAAAGAAAGAAAGAAAGAAAGAAAGAAAGAAAGAAAGAAAATATACGTGAAAGTATGCGCTGTTATGGTACTTATATTTTCCAATGAACTTGTGATGAGAAATCTCATATAATAAAGTTACGTATGAGGTATTTGCCCTTCACTGATAGGCAACTCATACACTGGTGTTTATCGTGTACCTTCTGACGGAGTCGAGATATTTCGTGTACCCGCTAAACGGCAGTGTAGAACGTGTTGCTAGCAAATCAGGGGCAAATGTCACATGTGTAGCATCGTTATATGAAATTTTCCGCAACCTGTGTATTAACAAAGAGTTATCATCATCGTTCGTCCTACATGCCGTAGATGTTTATAACTTATATCCTGAGACTTTTGTATGTATCAATTTTGAATGTATCAATTTCTACTGATTACGAGGTGGCATATTTACAAAATACTATTTAGAACAATGTAAAATCTCGAAAACGAGAACTAACATTTCACTTACATAACATCAGCTGTAGAAAGTGTCAATCATTCATTCACATATAACTCTTCACTTCTCATTAGGAGCTAAACTTCTTGGGTGGGAAGGGTGTTGTTTAGTTTCGGTATAGCTCATTCTATTCTGTCCTGACGTTGCCGCTACCAAGCGTTCGAGAAATTGTGACAGACGGCAACTTCCGCCAGACGCCGCGTAGCATAACGCGTCTCTACGGGTGGCCGCGCCGCTCTAACGCATCTCACGGAGAAGCACGCCGATGCCCGCGCGCTTCTCCGCCGCTTTGCCTGAGGGCAAATCTAAATCTGTTCGCCTTGCAAACAAATCTAAATCTGCTCGAAAGCGGGCGGTGAACCACGTCGCGCGAACTTAGCGAATACACTGCAGTCGAAGTGGGTGTATGCTTTTCTTACTTATAATTTCCGATGAATTGAAGCTTACGGCTCATTTTCAATTATGTAATCTATAAATCTTTTTCATCACTACTGCCGATGTTTCCGTTCGTTTTTTCATGCCGCAACTGCTTTCGATATGTTAACTGCCACGATCTATCAATGTTTTCTCACGCGTAATCTTACCTTCTCACCAACTGCGCAATGTCGATGGTTTCAGACTGCAACCATTCCCAATGAGAGACTAACGTTCCTTTCATTCTCTGACCTAAAGCTCATTTAGTGAATGATGTTCATGAACACCAAAATCGCGTCATTTTTTTGTTGGAATATGTGATGTTTTTGTCTCAAAGTAGTTAAATAATTATCTTCATAAATATTTATAAGTAGTGAACTGTTGCAGCAAAAATGCTGCTGGAAAATGATAAAATATAGTTTTTCTAAAAGGAGCTCGCACACTGCTCAGGAACAACAAAATATACTCTCATATGACACTACTCTCCTATGACTATTTTAACAAAAAACGTCTTCCAAATACTGCAATAACAGTAATTGTTATATAAACAGTACACCGGTTCTTTACATATCAAGAATATCAAAAATGTTTGTGTTCTTTAACGTAACATGTGAATATCAGGCATTTAATGGCGGGCGACCACTTCTTTGCTGTCTCATGACGGCATCTTTGTCATATGCAGTGACACTGAGTATTAGAATTCTGTCGGTACACGGAATATGAAAGTAGGCGGAAAAACACAATCAAATGTCAATTTTTTCAGTTAGAATCGAAACTGTTTCATTGCTTTTCGATTTTTCAAAATTTCTGGCAATCTAACGAAACCATATAAATTTATCACATAGTCAGAAGCAGCATTGTTTTCTTTCAATTTCTGCCCGCATTGCAAATTATTAATACAGATACTTTTCTACTTCCCGAGTTCCGTGCTATTTAACAAAACCATAGACACATCTCAAAAGGCTGGAGGTTGCAGAGTTTCTTTTAAATTTCGGGGTGCATTGAAAACTTGTAATTAAGATAGATGTTTTTGTATTTTTTTCTCCAAGTTCCTGAATATCCTACAACACCATTGACGCTTCTTATATGACTTATTTTTCTGTGCGTTTTGAAAATTAATAGTATAGATATTTATGTTTTAAATGGATGTATATTTGCATTTCTTCTTTCGCTTATGACAAATTTTGCCCAGCCAAAAGATAGTGTGGGTAAGACTGAATAGGGCTACGTAATTAACTGTAATGAGTGATATATCCCTGATGTTGGACTTCTTTTGTAGTGGGATGCTCATATTAATAGCTTTCGTTCCAAATTTCGTTCTCATAATCCAACTGTAGCTAGTTTAGAACCTTCAACGTGACTGCAACATTGACCGCCATCATCGCGTGAATCAGAAACGTCAGTATCGCGTGCAAAGTGTCTCTGAAACTAATGTCACGGTCGCTTTGCGGAGAGCCTCAAGTTCGACATATTACTGCTCATGAGGTACAGCACATGCGCCAAACTAAACATCTTTTATTCAGTAATACGAAGATTATTAATGATAGTGTAAGTACCTTCTTGAGTTGAGAATCATGGGTTTTCAATCAAGAAAATGGAGAGAGACGGTCTGAGTATAGCTTTCGTGAGTTGGGAGAGGTCTTCAGACCCTTTCGATATGTTCCATTCTACTTTTAGAAGGTTTCGTAGTAATGGCTGTAATTTTCTTTGCGCTTATTGCATGCAAAGTACGTGTAACGAAAACTCTTGATTTGATTTATTTTGTCTAAGAACAGTAAAAACTGTATGTGACGTATGGGGGAGAAGTGTAATATCTGAATTATCAGAAACATATTCTGAGGAGAAATGAGAAAGTTGTCTGTAGAATTTGTAGTAATTACCATAATCATTCATGAATTCAACTATCTTTACAGATACAACAGATACAGATTGATGCACATAATTACGAACTCTTCTCCTTGAAAACATCACCCCACCCTCAAACATTTTCATGCATTTATTTCTTCAAAAAGACACCATTTGAAAATATATCTAAGTATCAGAATTTGGCGGCAGAAATTCAGCATAAGGAAATTGAGGAAGATTGAAATATCTTAGTCACGGGAGTTGTGACGGATTGCTTTTCTTCCAATCTGACAAAAATATATAAAATGCCAAAAGATATTAACGTGAAGTTTGAAATTTATCACTACACACGTGCCATCTTAGGCCCAAATTGTTTAGTTGATCGACGGACAAAGATGTATTTCGTCTTCTTTCCTTAGATCTGTCAGGACTAGGTGCGTTTACCCGAAACAAAGGCCTACGTTCGGAGCCTTGCTAGGATGTGCAAACTAATTAATAGTTTGCACATATATAATAATAATAACAATTATAAAATTATAATTTTAAAACAAATAAAGATATATTTAAAATAAACGTTGTTTTTCTCTAGATGATTTTGCGATGCCGAATTATTATCCTCGTGGTCTTTGGTAGTGATGAGTTACGATCTCAGGAATTTGAAGAGGGCAAGGCTTTTCAAAGCACTTGATTTTGCCAGTCTTTTGTAGCCAGGCTTCTTTACCATATTGGGACTATTTAACATATTGCGTGATCACGGAGCGCAATCCCACAATTAATCTTCACGTTCCTGCGATATTATGCTCCCTTGACGACAGCAGAACTGAAGCTCAATCGTATTGAAATCACAATGGAAAATGACGTGACGTTCACGACCCTAATGTTTAGTATAGAATTCCATAGTTGACGTCACTGCCTCTTGAACCCCTTTTGGGAATTAATAACGGACGTTCCATAGAAATTAGAGAATCTACACTCTAATATTATTTTTAATGTCGCGACTTTTAAGATTTATTCGCAATTAGCGTGGGGGATCTGAAACATGGGGGGCTCTGTCGACATGGGGGGTTCTGAAAGTCGATACTGCCTGCATTACAATTATTCAAGTGAAGGCCTCTTTCATCACGATTGTGTGTTGCAATAACACGCTACGCTAGAGAAATCATTGATCTGTTAATTGGAAAAATCAAAATGAGCTGGATTTTTTCCGAGAACCTTCAGGGTTGTTGAACATTACCGTGGTCAATATATCTGCTAAGAACACCGTCACATTTGGGGTTCAGAAGATAAATACATATATTTTTCAAATATTCCATTTTTGAGATTTGTGCTAAGTTATTCGCAAACAAATTCATCGGATATCATTATATATGATTTTGAAATCAGTTTTTTAACAAAATATCAGCTGTGAGACATACATTGATACTTGATTTCGGCATATGGGTTTTCTAATAGAACCTCGAATCATAAAGGCGTGGGTAATGCTTGATAATAACAGTTTTATGATTCCTAATGCAATGTCTGAAACAAAATGACTAATTTATTTTCTAAAAGATGTATATTTGACAAGTTTTATATGGAAGGGCGTGTCAGAAATCATAAGAGACAAAAGTAGATTTTTTTCACTTGGTAGATTTTGTGTGTCCTCAGTTCTTTACTCTTTCCTTACACATCCGAAATAAATGTTTGCGGAATATAATGAGTGAATACTTTTTTCTTCTTACGCTAGAGACAGATGGTTTACGCATTTAGGTGTACTCAAAGTTCAAAGTGAAATAAGAGACTTAATTGCCCTTAGATTTCTTCCGTTTTTTCTGCAAAAATATGTGATATAAAATATATTGTAGAAAAACATTACACGAATCCTCAGTAGTGAGTTCCTGTGCAGGCCATCTACCCTCAAAACAGCAGTTTAAGAAATTGCAACATGCTAGCCGTAATAGGAAATAAGGCAAGGAAAGATCATGCTTGAAACATGACTCATTTTTCTTGGAAGAACTTGCATCATCAGAAGGAGAAACTTCAGAGATGACGACCACTGAAATTCTGTGGGAGTGACCTCAACTTCACTTAATCGATATCTACAGTTGTCCACATGATTGTTTTGTGCAGACTTCAAAAAACCAAGTCCCCTCGTGTTTGAAGGAAATTCCCTTATCAATTATGATTCCAAATAGTACCTAGTTCACGTAATGTGAGCTATTATGTTACGGTAATACGTAAATACGTTAAAGGAAATAAATTAAGTGGCTGTTGCAAAACTCACTTCTGTGCTGATAGTCGGAAATCCTCCCGTGAAGTTGTAGTGCCAGCCTTGGTCACATGGAATTGTTGGCTGCGAAGAATTGCTCTGATGCGGCCTGTTCCGAGTCGTGATCCACTTGAGATAAGCGGCTGCCATGTCCCCCTCGTATCTTCGACACTGGCTGTAAGAGAGCCCTAACAAACAGACAAGACAAATATGAGCATAAAAGTGTGAGAAGATTTTACTTGCGTGTCAAAAATACATTGTTTCTTAAAAAAAATACACAAGAACTAAAGTATCAAATTTATTAAATAGTACATGAATTTTAATCTAGAGATAAAAAAAGGAATTATGGGACTGAAATCTCACTAAATAGCTGTTTTTAGTTTCTGTATATTCTAGGTTTTACATCATCACAAGCGTACGAGTGAAATTTAGACATGATTAAATGAATTCTCGACTGGGTTCCATAGGGTCCTCCCGTTTCTCTTGTCACCTTTTTCAGCACTTCTCCTCTAGTATCCATTATTTTACTCCTGTGTAATACTTCAACCTATCCATCTTGCTTCCTAACACTATCTAGAATCATATTGACTTACATAGACCGTCGTCTCTTGGGCAACATTAAAGATAGTAGAAAACATTTTAGGCATTTTTATTTATTTGCTTAATAACGAGAATTTACCCAGGTACTCTTTTATTTTTTTCTTTCTTTGTTGAGCAAAAATATTTCCCGCTCGCTTCCTGTTCTAGCTTACAGTGTTCGTGCTCTCAGATTGGATTTCTCTTGTAAATTTCGGTTTTTGGTGTTGATTCAGAGCAAAACTATTGACTGAGGAACTACAACGTGAATTTCTTGCTAGGCCTATCCAGTATTTCAGAATAAATGTTTCACATTTCCAGTGCATGTAGGGGGCCAGAGGTCATTAATGTTTCCAGTTACATGTGACAGGAAAACTCGTAAAACAAAGTTACACATGTGACATTGTCCCTGATTGGTAAGCAACTCATCGTGCTCTGGAGTTTGGTAGGTATGTGTTCTGATGCAGTCAAAGAAATGTTCTAAACCTGTCAAACTCAAGATGAGTTGCCTCAAAATCGAGGACAAATGTCACAATGTTATACGTGACATGCGAGATTTAGTGTTATAAGATATCGTTCTAAAAGTTAATTGATAAATATTAAACATATTTGATCCCACTACAAGACAAGAAAACAGAGTCTTTTCCTCATATCGAACACTTAAAAAAAATTGTTTGCTTTATCGAATCCTTTATATTTTTCTCTGTAATATGCAGCGTACATAATCGTAACACAAGGAATTGCACATAAATTTTACGTGATTTTTTAGATCTGGTCATAACATTTTCGCAGTGCATATTCCGGGGAATATTTTCCTTCGAAATATAAAAACGTTGTGAATAGATAAAAAATTTCATCGACCCGAAGCGGATATCGAACCCGTTGTGAACCCTTGCCCTAGAAGCTTGTAAAGGTTCTTCTGAGACACCTGTATACCAATTCAAAAAAATTAATGTGAAATGCAAAAAAAAAGGTTGAATTTCGCCTTCCGCCCTGAGGAAGGTCGCAGAAAGGCAGCCGAAACGTTTGCATCTCTGCCTAGGACACGGCGTCTCCCGGACAGCCATGTAGCTACTGACTCGGACTACGGAAGCCTACGCTTTCGGTATTTCGCTTCTTACCGCACTGTATGTCTGCCAGTGAAAAAGGGATTGCGAGGAGAGAAGTAATGTACCATTATAACTTGATATATCATTATATTGTAGTTAAATTTGTTTTCATTTAAGTTTTTTATATTTCAGGGCAAATATTTGAAACATGAAATATATAATGTAAAAGCAATTGAAGGTAGGAAACTTAGAGAACGGGAAGAAATATACTTCATCCATATACGTTATAGTGTTTAGATTGAGTAGAAGTAAATATAGTCACCTTTTTGTTCATCAAACACGGACGATTTTTGAGGAAATGTCGCATATATTACTCAGAATACGAAATTTCCCATTACATGTTCATTGGCAAAAAACAATCATTTTCGACCCTTGCTCATGGCCTAGAAGTTTGTAACATTTATTCTGATGGGTAAATCGGCATATCCCAGGGCGAAACATTAAACTGACTCTATGCTTCAGGGCAATGAAAACTTAATATTCTTTTTACGCACAACGACTGAAGGCCATGCTTTAAATTCTGTGAATTACGGTGATAAAATCGACGGCCTTTATGTGCACTGTCCGCAGCCCTTGACTGATGGCCCTGCGCTCTAAAAGCGACAGGAAGCGCTGCTTGACGGAACGCCAAACTTAATCTAGTCGTTGTTCCACAGTAAAAGAATCTCAAATATCTTTTTGTGCTAACTGTTCATGTTAGAGAAAATTGGCAAGGTGAATTTTCTTTATTATCTTCTTGCGAATTTGTTGGTGGAGATTTTATGCGAATTAGGGAGTCCCATTGTTGGAGACTGTATAAGAATTCTGATTCTGCAGCTCAACGACAGGATAAAATTCAGATAACATAGTTTCGGACCGACCGACCACGCGAAGGAGAGACTGTACCATGCATACAACCAATTTTGCATACGATATTGTTGATGTATCTCTTCAAGAAAATTCACTATAAAATGGTGATATTTTGCATACTTTAATATATTGAATTTGTGAATATTTGACATTCAGGTGTGTCTAAATAAATGTTACAGGCTTCTAGGACATGGAGGAGGGTCGAAAATAAGTAATTTTTGCCAATGTGGATATAGTAGAAAATTTCATATTAAGGAGTTACACTTGTGACGTTTATCATTGTTAGGCAACTTTTCATGCACACGTGATCACGTAGATCACGTTCTGACACTATCAAGGCGATTTACTGTAGCTACCGAACACCTGGCGCATGGGTTTACCTAACAATCAGGCACGAATGTCGTATGTGTTTCTCCGTTAGGGGAAATCTCCCTGTATGTGATTATTGGCAAAAAGTTATAATTTTCGACATCTCTTCTTGCCCTAGAAGTTCGTAACATTTATTCTGACACACGTTGTATACGTAAAGAGCCCGATCTAAAGTATATCAAACACAAAAATCGAAAATTTGACCTATTTGATGGTACAGCTATCCTTCAAGGTCGCCAAGGCAAATGTTTGCAAAAAATCGTGGGCGTGCGTGCGAGACCTTGAGGACGTTGGCGCGTGGGCACCGTGAACTGCAGCACCTCGTGCAGCTCGAGGGGCAGCTGCGCCTGGAGGGAGTCGGCGCGGGCGTCGCGGCACCAGTGGCCGGGCACCAGCAGCGCGGCCAGCTGCGCCCCGAAGCCCAGCCCTGCCGCCGCCGCCACGCTGCCCGCCAGCAGCAGCGTCAGCGGCGGCGTGGGCGGCGGGGCCGGCGGGGGCGGGGGCTGCGCGGGCGGCGCGGGCGGCGCGGGCCAGCGATGCTCTGCGTCCATTGCGTCGCGCAACGCACTTGCCTACGCACCCCAAACACGGCATGAGCAACACAAATCTCACATTGGCATGTTGGAAAATGGATCAGAACACACATCAGTATCTGCAAACTCACATACATATGATCGAAACTGATTGACACCGTTTGTAGTTTTTTTTACGCAACTCCGGGTAAGTTTTGACACGTTTGATTGTATCAATTAAAGTAACTACATAGGCTACTTATGGTATTTTTAGTTCGTGAATGTTTCACTGACCTTAAAATTCATCAAGTCAAGATGTGATAACCAACCACACTTGGGTTGGTTGGCACGAGTAGGCTTAAGAAACAAATATTAAAAAAATAAATGAATGATAACTCTTTAGAACATTAAACAGCGCCGATTGATAACAAATGTTAGATTCATTTCATGTCCGCTAATTACGAGTTCGATAGAGATAAGAGAAACGGCAGGAATGGAGCCTTCCCCCTCAGACAGATCCACCATCGCGCCACCGCCCAGGCGGACAATCCACCCCCGCGCCACACGCGCCTTCACGTCTTCTACACAATATGTGAAGACGGCCATATATGAATCGCTAACTGCAGAAATGCAACCAGTCCACACTTCCCAGTTTTACAGGAAACACAGAAAACCTCATAAAACCAGTTTTAAGCATTTTTTCTGCTTACTCTTTTGTTATCTAATTATAAATATACTTATTTAATCCTATGGATAAAAATCTCTTAAGAACGGAGATTAAAGAGAGGGGATTTATTTTTAGAACTGGACGTGCTTCCTTTTTACAGTAACAGAATTTCCAGATGATTTCATGGGTTAAATTACTTTTCATAAAAATTATTTTATTTTAATAAACATTCTTTGTTAAACATTTTAGAAAAAAACATTTTATATTTTGGGCTCTCTAAATGCTCAGTAATCTTTATCTTTATGAGATATCGTTATGGATCAAAATGCGATTGAATGCCAATATTCTCAGGGAGGTAGACGAATGTTTTCTTTATTTCATTCATTTTTTTGTGTTTATAGGCATTGCAGTATAGGCTTTCTTTGAGGCCAGATCTTAAAGTTTTACTGATATTATAAATCTAATAGTTTTCAGCGTCAAACCACCAATAGTCACCACAGACTGTAAGTTGAATTTAGCCGCTGTGTGGAGCAGAATTCTGGGGTCTGGCTATTCTAATCGGTAGTTTTCCGTGATTTCTCTCCTCAGTACCATGCGAATTCCAGAACAGTACTCTAACAAAGGGACTACAGATCGCACGCTATCGTTCCTTCCTCTTCCTTGTCCTATTCCCATCCCTTACTTATCCACATTAACAAGCACTACACTACCAGCATGCCAGAAAAACAGTCGGAAGCGTAGCGGTTGTCGCAGCTGGGGTGATGTCCCATTGGGGGAAATTACTTGGAGGAGGGAAATACCCAGAAGACAACTTACAGGTCGGCGCCGTATTTCACCCTCTAGCAGGGAAGGAATCTCCGCCACCTCACGGGGTCAAACACTCAGCACACTAACGGGACTGATGTACATAGTAGTTGACGTACTTGGATGAATGAAGCAATTGAAAATAGACCAGGCAATTTTATTGGTGCTAAATGATATGTAGTATGGCAATGACACTGGTAGTGCCATAGTGTCCTGTGCGCCAGTATTTGTCAATTCAAGGGCAAAATTTGAAATATTATATTGATTGATTGATTGTTTCCTGTTTCCGGGCGCATCAACTGCTTTGGTCATTAGCCCCGTAAGTGTAGTGCATATTTTTCTCAGGAGATGGCGGTGATCTCCCCCCGCTGGATGGCGAGATCCGGCGCTGACCTACCGTCGGCTAGTCGGGTTTCCCCCTAACCAGAACTCCCCCACCAGCGGGGCACCGCCCCAGCCGGGACAAGCTCTAAGCTCCCGACCGATCTCCCGGAATATGTGGTGGTGTAGTGCATGTTAGTGTAAGTATGTGTGTGTGTAATGGGAGAGGATATGACAAGGAAGAGGAAGGAAAGATCGCGCGCGATCCGTGGCCCGTTTGGTAGGGTACTGCTTCGACATTAACCTGCTGTTGATTGGAGAAACCACGGAAAACTACCGATCAGAGCAGGTAGTCGCTACAATTCTTCTCCAGACAGTGACTGAATTCGACATAGCTGAAAAGCTAGTGTCGAAAATACCGACGCCGTCAGGACTCGACACTAGGACCTCCCGGTCAGAGGCGCTGCAGTGATATCAGTTGATGCACTGAGCTACCGCTCCCGGTTTGAAACATATATATATATATATATATATATATATATATATATATATATATATATATATATAAGTTATAGCAATGCAGTTTTCACGAAAGTGCGTGAGGGAATGGGGATAATTAATAAGTGTATTTATTTATATTTATTAGCTTGTATTTTACGAGATATTTGAGGTAACTTTGTTTTTCCAAATGGAACAATACATATTTTTTGAGTCTATCATGATGAGCGTAAAAAGAGGAATTCAATGATATACATATTGTCATATGTTAGATAAGCATTTTTTGAGTAATTTTGATTTTTTGCTTCTCATGTTTAACGGACTTTTGAATGTAAAAGCCCTCCACACAAGGCGACGTAGCGCTCCACCAGCAAACGCGTGCTCTGGAAAGAGAAGCTGATTTTAGTATTTCATAATACTAAACATATTCCAAATATTCACAAAACTGTTGCAATTTTCTCCTGAACTCTGCTGTCCATCCCTCCGCGTTTTCAGATTTTTTCTTTCGTTGATTCAAGGAATTGATAGATTAAAAATAAAGGTTTTTCATAAGTAATTAATAAATATTTTAATAAATATTTTTATTACTTCAACTCCATTAAAGGGGTTTTACATCGCAGGATATTATTGGGATCTTGAAACAAAACACAATAAGGGTAAATAATTAAGACAGTACAAAGAATATTGCACATTTCGAGCAAACATTTTAATGTTAATAAGCAAATAATAATAACTTAGTGGTAGAAACATAGGGATAGTTATTATCACTATCTTCCTACATTATTTCATTTCATAAGATGTTATTATATTCGCATTAACAAAAAAATAGTTGCTGAAAATGTGCATTTTTCTTTGTACAATCTTAATACAATCTTTGTACAATCTTTGTACAATCTTTGTACAATCTTATTATAGTGTTTAGTTTCCAATATCCCATTAATAACCGTTGGAATGATACCCCTTTAAATGAAGTTGAAATTAACATCTTATTTAAATACATACTACTTCTGACAAATCCATATTTTAAATCCTTAATAAAAAAATCTGAAAATGCGGAAGGATGGCTAGCAGAGTTCAGAAAAAAACTGCAACATTTTTGTTAATATTTGGAATATGTTTCGTATCTTCAAATACAAAGATCGTTTCCATTCTCCGAGTGCGAGTGTGCTGGTGGAGCGCTGCGTGACCTTTTGTGTGGGACTGTTACATTAAAAATATCCGTTAAATATGAATTGCAAAAAAACAAAATTACTCATAAATGTGCTAATCTAACATATGAGAATATGTATTTATTTGTTTATTTATTTACTTTACGTAAAAAAACAGTAAAACGGCGTATGATGTTCTATGGAGAAAACTGAATTGTGTGCACATTTTCGAAATTCTGTGATCCTTACACTAAGTCATATACTACTTGAATTTTGAAAAAAAGAGAAAAAGAAAAAAAAGGCTCCCATGTAATAAAATCTATTTTCAAGGATAAATAAGCAATAAATTTTGGGCTCTTATCCATGTTGTCCTTCGGAATAATACTTCCTGCCGCGACAACATGGAAACGATAACTTGAATAATTGTATTTCCCACTGAAATCTAGAAGACGTGCACCGAAAATGAAGTTACATTTATGTCCAGAAGGAAAACAAGGGGCCATCTCAGCATTTGCTCAATGGATCAGGGAAACTGGACGAAAACCTGATCGAGATGGGTGTCATTGGTCCAGAAGCTGCGTTATAATACCTGTTACATATTGTTTAGAATTATACAGTCTAATGATAAATAATACATTAAATATCACTGTTAAAATTAATATTACTTTCCTTGTGATGCTCAGTATAGTCTCTAATTGTATAGAAACAGTTATGCAGCAACGATTTCACTTGGAATTTAAACTTTTCTATCGAATTTAATCGTTTAATGTCATCTGGCAAAATGTTGTAAAACAATGGACATGTATTGTATGTGAATTTTTTGTAATGAGCTGTTGATACTGTTACCTGATGAATATGGTTTTTACGTCGAGTGTTATAGTAATAGACATAGGCATTTTCTGAAAATATATTTCCGCCATTAAGCAAGTCATTTTGACAAAAACCACTGATTCGTAAATAAACAGACACGGTAATGGTAAAATTCCTAGATTGATGAAGAGTGGCTTACATGAATCACGTGGGTGGGATTTGGTTATTATTCGTACAATTCTTTTTTGTAAGCTAAAAGTCTGAGAGCTATATTTCCTCAGAATATTATGCCATATCTCAGGCGGGAATGAACATTCGCAAAATATACACAACGAGTAGTATGGAAGCTGACTGAATTTGCAAGAATTCTGAACGCGTAGCATAATGAACTTAATTTTGTGTTCAATTCATTTAAATGGACGTTCCATTTAAGGTTTGACTGAATTGAGAGACCTAAAAATTTTGTTGCCTTAACATCAGTCGGTGGTACACCGTTCATTTTCAATGGGGCACAGAATTGTTTATTTGAAATGGAACACTGCATTAAAACCGTTTTCTTTTCGTTTACTATTAATTTGTTATTTCGGAACCAATTTGAAACATCTGATGTTGTACTATTTACGGTTCCTTTATTGCAAAGGAGGTTCGTATCATCTGCAAAGAGAACCGTTCTTCCGTTTCGAATCGTCGAGGCCATATCGTTTACGTATAGTATGAAGAGAATAGGGCCTAAAATCAATCCTTGAGGAACTCCACGTGCAATTGGCAAAGAGTCGGAGTCATAATGTTCCATCATTCCAGTAAGGTATTTCCACTCTCAGAGATTTTTTTAAGGTACGAACATAACCAATCTAGGGCAATACCACGGATTCCATACGAAGGTAATTTTGAAAGTAAAATGTCATGATCAATGACATCAGAAGCTTTTGGGAGATCTAAAAATAATCCAATACGTGCTTTGTTTTGATCCAATGATGATGCGACATCTTTAAGAAAAAAAATATAGCTGTTTCCGTTATTTTGATTTTATAAATCCATGTTGGCAATCTGAAAGCGCGTCATGTTTACTGAGAAAGGTTTCCATTCAAAAAATCTCTCTAATATTTTTGAAAAAACTGATAGATGGGAAATTGGCCGATAATTTTGAATTTCATTTTTCTTACCTTTCTTGAAGAGCGGCTTAATTTTAGCTGTTTTGAAAATATCTGGAAACGTTCTGGTGCATAACGATGAATTAAATATGTGAGTTAACGGGTGTATAATGGCATACGCACAGGTCTTTAACAAAGAATCCGGGAATTCATCTAAACCGGACGAATACTTATTTTTTAGTTTACCGATTATTTTGAGAATTTCATAGGAAGAAGTTTCGGAAACGAACATCGTGTCTAAAATTTTGGGTGAAATGTCTCTTATTGAATTTTGTGGCTGAAGACCCTGAGTGAGATTGGCAAGAATTCTCGAAAAGTATTGGTTAAGGGGACTAGCCACTGTTGCCGGATCGTTCACATTTATATCGTTATATTTTAAAACAACATTCTCTACAGGGTTTCTAGTTGATTTGGACGTATTTTTAATTATATTCCACATTGCTTTTGTTTTGTTATTTGAATTCAAAATATCCTGATCGTGTTTCATGATTTTAGCCTGCCTTATGACTTTTCGTAACAATGTTTTGTATTTTTTGAAGTAGATAAGAAAATCTTGAGATACGTTATGACGTTTAGAAATGAAAGAAAGAATTCGCTTGTTTTTACAAGATGTCCTAATTCGTTATGTTATCCGAGAATTGCTTTTCCGTGAAATATTTAATTTTCTTTTTTGAAGAGCAAAGCAAGTGTTAAAATGAAATGAAAGAGTTGAAAAAAAAATAATATTTTTCGTTATATATCATTATCATATATCATTGAATACGTCTTTTCACGCTCGTCATGATATACTGAAAAAATATGTATAATTCCATTTGAAAACAAAACAAAGTTACCTCAAATATCTCGTAAAATACAAGTGGTAAAATAAAAATAAATACACGTGTCAATTAGCCCCGTGATGGAGGAAGTGACAATTTTGATCGCTCTTCTTGGGTGATGATCCACACACTCACACGTATATGCACTACACTACCACACGTTGGTAGACCAGTTGGGAGCTTAGAGCTTGTCCCGACTGGGGCAATGCACCGCCGGTGGGAGATGCCTGGATGAGAAGGACCCAGCAAGCCGACGTGTAGGTCTACGCCGTATCTGACCATCCAGAGGGGAAATATTACCGCCATCTCCCGTAAGAAAATATGCCCTACACTTATGGGACTAATAAGCATAGCGGTTGACGCTTCCAAAATCACGAAATTATCAATCAATCAACGGTCCACCGTTCCGTTGTCGTCTGCCGTCGTCGTCTGTCGTAACAGTAGCGTTCGTAAGGGCGAGTTGTGATTGTGAAAGCCAGGAGTGATAGTAGTCGGAAGTGCAGTGAGAAAGGCCGGCGGAAACGAGTGGTGAGCGAGGCAGTGAGCAGTTGGGAGTGTAAGTCGCGTGAGGTAGGTTGGAAGTGAGCTACGTGAGGGTTGCGGGAGTAACGCGAATAGTTTCGTAGTGGGTTTCGTAGCGGAGTCCATTTCTCATAGAAAAGTGAAATATCTTTTTTAATTTCTAACCATAGTACGTATTTGCACAAAAATGGGTAAGTATTGTACTGCTCCAACAGAAATTGGTAAGTTTTGGACACACACAAAAAAACAAAAAACAAATTGTGGGGCCCTGACATCGAAAATGTGGATCATGGAGAAAACGTGGACGCTGACTCCATGTGTTATCGTCAGAAATTTACTACATTCAGGAACACCTGAATGTAGTAAATTTCTGACGATAACACATGGAGTCAGCGTCCACGTTTTCTGAGTCGTCAATACCGAATTTTTTGGGCGGGAAAACTTGTTTGTCTGTCCGTCCGTCCGTCCGTCCGTCCGTCCGTCCGTCCGTCCGTCGTCTGTCTGTTGGCAACGTTGGCACCTAAACCGTTCACCCGTTTTTTTCAAAACTGATGACCTCGAGTTGGAAAAACTGGAGGTGCTACTGATTTGAAACGGATATTTTAATTTTTACTTTACATAAAGCCTTAACATTTTCAAATGAAACCTTTTCAAAATTTTCTTAAAAATGGCTCCAAATTTTTTGAGGAAACGTTTTCCTCGAATTCAACAAAGGACGCTTAAACTGGCGCATGTCTTGTTTTCGTTGGCCTCTCTGAATTTTCGAAAATTGTTAAAGTTTACAATTTTTCTGCATCTTACCACAACTGTAATATTGAAGATATATATTTTTCCTTAATGAAATCCGTTTTTCAAAGACAGATTCTTAAATCACGTCAAGTCCAATTTTTCGAAAAGATTCATATATTCTATTCGGCATCGAGTAGAATGAGTAGGTGAAGATGGTCTTTACATATGGCTCGGCTCATAACAGGCACTCTGCATCGGAGACGTTTGACCGTCAAAAGCATTTCGCTCCACCCCCCTCCCTCAAGCAATTTCTTACTCCTCAAGAATTTTCTGTCCGGGCAGCATTACGCTCATTGTAGTGACGCAGAGCAGCGGGTTCCTGTCAAACTCCGGATTATCCCAGGCAGCAGACTTCTGCGACACAGGAATACAAATGTTGACCCTACAGTATAAAAATATCTCAGTCCTGTTGGTGATTATGTACGAAAATAGTACAACATATGCTGTATCGGATATAATGTAGTGTTTTTTATGAAAGTATGTTTTCTTCTTCTTGACGACCTAGGAAAACTCACTTTCTAGATGACGTCGTGTCTACGGAAAACACGCGATTTCTGACCGCGTGTCTTGATTCCACGTCTTACGGAATCTACACTGCAACGCACAAAATTACTCAACGCTGTGCAATGCTCAATTAACGCTGCTCCTCTCGCATTTTGCGTCTAATTCCGCCTATTAGCCGCCGAGGCAACTTCCCTGTGATCATGAAGGACGTGATCCTCTTAATTGCTCCTCTCCGGAATTCGGTGCTAACCCTAAATATCCTACTCTTAACGGTTGAGTTGAGAGCCTCCAAGTCTTCTGTGTCTGTATTTATCACTGCTTTAGCTGCATCTTCCCACACTCATTTTCTCGTTTTCTCTTCCCTATTATAGCAGAGACAGATGAAATTCTCAATGCACGTGACACATCAAATGAATAGAGAAAACAAACCCATTGGTTTTAGAATATTTTAAAATCGATCTTTGTGCAAAATTAAATCAGATTATTTGAAGTATTTAGCTTAGTTCTACAAAGCTAAATATGTATACTTTTTACTTAAATATATTGTACAACTTTTCAAAAGGAAAATATTTATTCGTAAACATTACATTTGGTGAGCTTTTAAATGAAGTATCTGCATACCAGCGCCCTCTAAATAATTTAGATTTAAATACATGATAAAAATGAGACGCCTCTGAAGGGTTCCTATAATTTCATTTTATTATATATTTGACTAAGAAAAATAGCCCAAACCAAATATGAGACGTAAAGGGGAGATGTAAAATATGTGTAAGTTTTCTTGTGCTTCTGAATCTGACTCCCGCTCTTTATTAAACTAAGTTGAAAGTTGAGCAAAGGTAACAAAGGGCGTTTGTGGCGAAATTTGCTAACAAGAAATACGTTCTCCCTTACAATGGAAACCATTGGCATCGTCAAATAAGGAATACATTTTGGCTCTTATAACTTGTCGTGTCCCAAGTGAAAAAGTTATCTAACTATCGCAAGGACACAGAGAACGAAAGAAGGTACTGCTGTCGAAATCACTTAATTACCTATTAACGCCACACGGTGCTCAAGAAAATGTGAGCAAAAAGTGAAGATGTGTTTTTATCCAGAAACAAAACAAGGGACCGTCTCAGCATTTGTTCAATGGTTCAAGGGAAACTGGAAGCAAAACTTGATCGGAGTGCGGTTCATTGACGTAAAAGCTAAAGTACACTACTTGTTTCATCATCTTTATACAATTTTCTTACATACTAACTCAACTATTTATACAGTTTATACATATTTTAAAATTATATAGTACTAATATTTACTAATACGTAATAATACATTATAACATTGATAAAATAAATCGTATATTCGCCAGCAGTTTTTGAATTGCCCTAGGCATGTAAGATCGATTTTTCCAGACACTTTTCGTCAAAGAGCCTATGATGGATGCTTCTCCCATACTGTGTGTGCTTCCCCACGCAGCGCCTCCTTTCGAGATCACAGCACCATGGACCCAAAGGATATTCTTTCAATCGAACATTTTTCAATAACAAGAGATTAATGTTTTTGATATTTTTGTATTTTTCACACGACTGCATACTTTTTCGATTTATTGGATTATTACAATAGAAAAATTAAATTGATACCTTAATCATTACGGTGGGTGGTTTGCTTTCTGAATTTAATAATGTCGTAACGTTATGAATTTCCAGCAAGAATCTTTTGAGCTGACCTTAAGTCACCCAGGACACACAACATTGATCATGCCATTCGCCAAGTAATTTTTGCTTTCTTGCCTTACTACGTCCATTGGAAAGAGACTATTTATTTATTTATTTAGTTAGTCAAAAACAGTCAAAGACTGTATGTGACGTATGGGGGAGAAAATCATCTGCGCACACTTTCTTGAGTTATTGAAATGCTGCGGAAGAAATCGGCGATTTTCGACATAAAAACTCGTTTAATGGTGCTCTGGCATCCAAAAAGTGGATAAATTTTGTTGTTACTAAATGTCTATAGTAAATTACTTCTTCTAACACGTTGTGTAGTCACAATTTCGTTTAGTGATACCGAACTCTTGATACCGAAAAATTGGGTGAATGTAAAATGTCTGTTTTGTCTGTGGTCAACACTAGTGCCTTAAAGATTCAGACGATTTTCTCCAAAACTGACAGTTGCTCATCGATCTACACCAGGGTTGTCCAACCGGCAGCCCGCAGTGCCATACATTGCGGCCCGCGAAGGGTTGTTAGACAAAAGTGAAAGTCTCTTGCTTCCATATCGAGCGAGAACATTGTGCGCCTAGCGCACATGCCCTGTTGGAGTCAACACCTCCTTAATATAAAAATAGGTTAAATTTAGATTGAACATTTTTTTCTACTAAATTCAGAAATTCAAAATCTTCTCAATGTGTTTCACTGCGTTATGCATGGTATAGCCTGATACCACTAATGGTTCCCCCCTGTTGCAGAGCAGCCGAGCAAACTGCCGAGATCAACAATACGGGGAAGTCAGGTGTGGCTCGCCCGAGTGACGCAAATATGGCCCACAATGATATTAGAGATTTTAGTTGTGGCCCTTGAGGCCTTGCAAGTTGGACACCTCTGATATAGACAAACTGAAGGCTCTGCAAATTTGAAACGGTCACATAGATTGCCTGATTGATTCGTGTTTACGGATAGGTCAACTGCTGAGGTCCCGTTAGTGTTGCGAGTGTTCTTTTTGTAGGAGGTGGCGGTGTTCCTTCTCGGCTAGATAGAGAGATCCAGCGCCGAGTCGGCTTAAGGGATATTTCCCCTTCAAGTGTTTCACCATCGGAGCACCACCCTACCTGGGATAAACTCTAAGCCCCAGATTGGATTCCCAACATGCATGGTGGTGTAGTGCATGTAAGAGGAGAGGGAGGACAAGATTAAGGAAGGAAATATCGTGTACTCCTTCATTTGTTAGGATACTGCTCCGGCATTCGCCTTGTATTCGGAGAAACCACTGGAAATTGCCGATCAGAGCAGCCGGCCAGCTACTCCTGATAGCAGCTGAATCTGACCTAGCTATCTAACTAGTGTCGAAAATCCGCCGCCGACGTGACTCGAATCCAAGGACCTCCCGGCCAGAGTTGCTGCCGAGTCTGCATAGCCGTAAAGTTAGCACACCCACTTATCACAAAATTAAAAAAGAATATCGCAGAAATTTACACTAATCAGGAACTAATTTATACCCAAATTTAAAAATTTGGGTAAAACCGATACAGAACATCAAAATATATACTCCGATTTGTGAGTGGGTGCGTGCTTAACGTTAAGTCTGCATCACCAACCAAGGAAAACAAATGAAGCTAACAAAAACTAAAAATACTAGAAGTTTGAATTAATTAAGAATGAATTTATACCCAAATTTTAAAATGTTGAACGGGTGCAGAACATCAAAGTATACTACTTTGAAGAGTGGATGCGCTAACTTAACGTTAAGTCACCATCCTCACCCAAGAAAAAACGCATGAAACAAGAAACTAAAAATACCAGAATTTTGTACTAATTAAGAACTTATATATACCCAATTTTAAAAATTTTGATACAATGCAGAACATCAATGAATACCACGTTTAAGAGTGCGAGCGCTATCTTAACGTTAAGTCAGCACCGCCACCCAAGGAAAACGAATGAAACAAAAAACTAAAAATACCAGAATTTTGAACTAATTAAGAACTAATTTACATCCAAATTTAAAAATGTTGAACGGATGCAGAACATCAAAGTATACCACGTTACTACTTAAGAACTAATTTATACCCAAATTTAAAAATTTTGAACCGATACCTCAAAATATAACACTTAATAGTATGGGTGCTGATATGACGTCAATTGCGATTACTGGGACCTGAGTTTTGTTATTTCATTTGTAACGTTTTTAACACTTAGTTAATGTTTATGCCAGTTCTTTGTAATATTTTTTTAGCAAAATATTAACAATTTTTTTAAAATTTTCGGAGCCAACTTAAATGGAATCTGAGGAAGTTATCCCAGCTGTCCCACCTCCCTTGGCGACTCTGGTCGTATATCGTCGCGATGTTTCATGCTATAATATAATGTTCATCGATGGAACAATGTTAGTTTTGTGTACCAAATTTACTAAAATGTGGGATTGCGACTGTTCTTTAAAACTATATCTTGAAATAAAATAATGAAATCTTTATTTTTTTAATACTGCAAATTCAAATGGTCAACTTCTTTTTAAGCGTCGGAAAGGTTGGGATTTTGCCGGAGGCTGGTGATATAGAGGAGCGTGAATGACGTGTAAACTGTAAGATCCCTAACTGGAGTCCCAGCACGGATATGACATTTTTGGATGACAACACTTTTGCAAGTTCATGTAGCATTGTGTTACTGCGTAGTTGATATAAATAATGCAAGAAAGTATGTGCTATTGCCGTACCACTAATTTTTTTTATTGAATCTCGGTAGTTTTTTCTCACAATAATTAATAGTGATACGTGAAGAACATCAATATGAGATTGCAATAATGGAGACGTGTCTAATGATTTATGCAAATACTATAATTGCGGAAGTCTTTTCAAAATCATATATACTGATACTATTCATCCTAATAACAATTAAAATCACTTCCCTTCGGACCTTGCAAATCACATTTAATTTAATAGATTCGATAAGAAACATCAAGTGAGGAGTTAATGGACAAGTTCAGGAAACGAATGTTCGTTATTTTGACAGTATAAGAACTTTCTTCTGTAATCCGATGCAATTAATGTCAAAGATTTATAATTTCCCTGAGTAATAAATTACATCGCATTAAAACATCATTCATCTACTTTATTAAAGAGTGAATTTCAATATTCGCATTTTCACCTTTAGTATTGCTGTCTATTTGAACCTGGGGTTCACTTTTCTCTCCTCTTTATATCATTAGACATACTGAACTGATGTCAAAAATCTCCGTATTGCCGAAGAGAGGGTGCGAAGAATAGGATACGGCGAGGAACGACTCCTCCTAGAGAGTTTGATATCCTCTTCTGGAAAAGTATTAATATATCACGGCCAGAGACCCAACTTATCCATTTCTAGGTGCTTCACTTATGATTTCTACCCAGTGAAATGTACAAATTAGTCAAATAGTCAGTGGCCACATTAGAATATTATTCCACGTAACATTCACATTGTTTAAGCAAAAATAAAATACTCACTTGTTTCATGTCACCTGTTAACTTTTGTTAAATGATGCACGTCTCCCTGGAGTAAATTGTGAATTCGCACCCTGCCGAAGATAGGATCTTTCATGGGAGAGGAGAGGAAATGGGCTGATGCGATTCAATGTTTGCTTCTAAAAATAACTGTAGGAAGGAACGACACGTGCTCCGTAGCCGTTGTACCGCTCCATTGTACCGTACCACTGGAAACATTCAAAGGAAACTGTGGAAATAGTCTGATCGGAATTATCCTCTGAACTATAAGTTCAACTCTGCTGTTGTGCTCGAAAACCCTTTATGAAACCCCTTACCCCGAAGTCAGATCCTCTTCATTCATAGAACTTTAATTGCGAACATCATGGCCATATGCGCTACGAGGGTTTATTTGTAATCAATATATGTAAAGAACGATAATAACATCCACTATTTTGGAAGAGTGTCACTTCATTTTATTCTAATACTCTTGCCAACTATTAATGTTAAACCATGGATCTTACTAGAGCACTTAAAATCGAAAGCAGCAGAAAAAGTGTCTTGGGACGGCATATTTATTCTTTTAAAGAAGTAAAGTCAAATCAAAATTTTAAAAGATTTTTGGACATTTGCTCTCGTTTTTAATCAATTATAGATATTAGAGGTACCTTATTCGTTTCAAATATTTTTACTCTCGTTGAGAAATTCACTGCGGAGGAAAATAACACGGGAAACACCCAATTAAAAAAACACAATCGCAGACTACTGTTTTCCAGTTAGCTTACTAAATCTACGACAGTAGCGAAAATTGATTATCTACGTTAAGAAAACGTGCTACGAATTCAAGAATATGCAGAACAAGTGACGCAATGTGAATCATTCATTTAAAGATGATACAGCGAAACATGAACAAGATTCTGTGGGCTGATCCAATTATAACTTGACTGTATCCTTTGAAACGCTTACTTTTCAATGTGTTGAAATATCAAAAGTAAACACAATCTGAGCGCTTAAAAAGAAATAAAAACATTCAATATATTGGAAATAATTTTGAAGATTTCCACGCTACTGTATTATTTATGTAGTACTCCTATACTCAAGTAGTGTTAAGCGCTGGCAAATGTTTTGAGTTGTTTCCGTTTATTCAAGGAATGGGGATCCAAAATAAGAGCATTGATAGCATGCTACGTTCTGGGTACCTGATTCATTAAATTAGTAATAAAATGCTATTATTTATTTACTAAATAATTAAGAATCAGGGCATAAACAATCCGTATCGAAAATTCCAATTTTCAATCAATTTCAAACGGAAAGTAGGTTTAACAAATTGCTTTACATTTTTATTTCGTTTTGAAACGCGCGATTCACAGTGTCACTTGTGATATAGGAATACCACCCCAGGTTATTGGCTCAAATTACTACTGACGCCGAGTCAGTGTGCGGATCCGTGCAAAAAAATTAAGAGAATCATTGTTAAATAGTCGTGATTAGTAATAACAAGCCTCATTCGTCATGTGATTTTGACGTACTGCTGTCATACAGCAGTAGCTATGGGTCAACCATGCAACCTTATCAAACCTACCGTAGAAGGCATCTGCGTGAGACTTCTTATTCTTCGCAGCGCTGGCACCACATGGAACGAGCGTGCAGGTTGCGAAGGCGTCCGATGTTGCACAGCCGCGCTCAGCAAATCTGCAATTCCAGCGCACTAGAAATTAGCGTCAAGGAAACAAGCGACGTCCAGTGTTACGGCAGGTGAAGCAGTGGATCCGCACGGCACATTCAGAAGACGTCTTTCATCACGAAGAAACGACACTCTGTAGGTCCAACGGAGAGGCCGCAGACGGGGCCAACGACGACGCCACAGCACCGAAGTCGCCGGCGCCGCCCCAGCTGGCGCACCAGCCCCCGACGTCGCTTCGGCCCCTCGCGGACGACGGCTGCGCGGGAGCACCCGACCGAGCGCGCTCGCAGGCGCTGTGGATGTGGAAGTGGATGCTGGTGCGTCTCTGGGGTCACTGGAGCCTCCGCCACGCCCGCGCCCGCCCGCGCCCGCGCCCGCCCACGCCGCCGCCGCCGCCGCCGCCGCCGCCGCCGCCGCCGAGTGCTGATGTCACGGGCCGCGCCGCGCCAAGAGGCTGCGCCCGCGGGATCGCACGCGCTTACTCGCTGCGTGCTCCGCTTGGCGCTCGCGCGGCCTCCGCGCCCGCCGCTCCAGCACGCGCTCCACGCCCCGCCGCGCCGCGCCGCCCGGTCCAGCCCTTGGGGTGACATGAGAAGCATCACCTTGCTGTTACTGGCGCCAATAAAACATCGATTCATTTAATTAGCTCATATGTCAAGGGATATTTTAATTCTTGAACTGGAAGAATGCTAGCGACTAGTGTGCCTCACCCCACTGTTTTAACTACCCACCCCAGTTGGTTTCACATTTAAAAATATGATTCCCCTAAAACAAAAATACAAAATTAGCTTCTATTAACTGAGTTCAAGAATTATTTAATTGATTAGTGATTTCGGGCGCGTCATCGGCTAAGGTCATTAGTCCCGTAAGGGTAATGCATGTATTATCGCAGGAGGTGGCGGTGATCTTCCCCCCTAGAGCGAGAGATCCAGCGCCAACCTACCCGTCCGTTTACGGGGTTTCCCTCAACTAGGTATCTCCCACCAGCAGGACACTGTCCCAGCCGGGACAAGCTCCCGACAGGTCTCTCGGCATGTGTGGTAGTATAGAGCATGTAAGTATAAGTGTGCGTAAGTAAGGGGTGAGGATAGGGCAAGGAAGAGGAAGGAAAAATTCCGTGCCGTCCGTGGCCCTTTCTGTTAGGGTACTACTCTATTTGCCTGGTGCTGATCGGAGAATATAGGGGAAAATACTTAACAAAGCAGCCGGTCGCAAGAATTTTCCTAGTTCAAGAATTAAAATATCACTCGAAGTATGAGCAAATTAAATGTTTTTTTTTTACTGCTGCCGCCGGTAATAAAAGTATAAAGATTACCATATTATTTTTTTGAGATTGTTGAAGAATCTGCCACGAAACAACTTTTTAAACTTCCCTGAGTCTTCCATAATTAACAGAGCTCTGGTAGCCACTTAATGAACCAAACATTAACACACTCTTCCTCTTTAAGCCCCATAATTCAATTAAAAGAATAGTCGCCTTCTGAACAATTTTTCAGAATTTCCTATCAGTTTTCTTAACGTATATTCCAAGTTTCTTTTTTTAATGCTATTTTCGAACATTTGTTTTTGTTTATTTAAATAACTATGTTTCAGTGGTTTCTAACATGTTTCCAAAGTTGCTTTTTACTTTTTCAACATATTACGTGCATACGTAGTACAGAGAAACTAATGCAATATTGCAACAGTACGTGGCGATTTTTCGTCAGGAAAAAAACTTGTATTCTGGGGTCCTGATATAGAAAGAAAAGTTTTAGTCAGAGTATACGCTAATCTAGAGGGTGTGGAATTTGAGAAACACACTTTTTTTAGATATGTAGTTTGGTAGTCTTGATTGATTCGATGATCTGCAAATACTTTTTGCTTTGTTGCCGTACTACGTGCTTACGTAGTAATAATTGTAATGCTGCGGCAAAAATCGGCGATATTTCGAAGAAAATTTGTATTGTGGGATTGTGGTAACAAAAAACGATAAATCTTCTTTCTGTATATAGTAATTTGGTTTCTCTAACACGCCGTGTAGTCAGAATTCACGGTTTATGAGTCCTTGATAACGATAGTTGGGGTTGACGGCAAAACGTGTGTCTTTGGTCAACACTAGCGACTTAACCTTTCAGACCATTTTCTCCGAAATTTACATTCCCGATCGATCTGACCGAAATCGATCCTCTGTAAGTTTGAAATGGATATTTTGGTTTTTAAGGATACTTTTCGTGAAGCCTCAACAAAATCTTTTACAAAAATTGCTCCAAATTTATTAAAAAATTTTCCTCTGATGGAGCAAATGATGTTTAAAAAATAGCGCAAGTCTCTTTTTCGTGAGCTCTCTAAATTATCGAACATTGAAAAAATTGTAAATAAAAGTTGGAAAGTAAGTGTTATTATAGCACCTCCATTTCCTATGCTGTTTAGTTTCACAGGAGCCTCTTCAAAGAACGTATAGCGTCTCCTCATAATTCATCTTTATTTTTGTGGTTATGAAACATTTGAAAGTTAAGAGTGTTACACATAATATATTCATTATCTGTATACGGAAAATATGCCAACTAGAGAACTCGAGGTCTATTTACCATTCAGGAGGCTGCAGTAAGCAATAAACTACTGCCTAAGGTCACAAATTTATTATTATCTCTATAGCTCACAACTGCTCATTTAGATTTGACCCTGAGTTGTGATGAAAATGATTGTAGGATGGCATTTATGTATTAATGGGGGATTAACTTCCATATTACAAAGATTTATTGAAAACACCCACATTTTGTGGAGTGAAAGGGCATGCACTAATCTGCCTGATTAAACGGTCCTAGTTATGTAAATTATTTACACAGGGGACAGTTATAGAATAGGATTTTAGGTCACACTTAAAATGAAGTACCCTTTCTTACGAATTGATGAGTATTACTAGCTGAATGTGGTGTCGCCGACGCTTTAAACTTTCTTCGGTTGTTTGCCTTTTTTGTCTTTCTTTCTTCGGTTCACACTCCTCTTGTTCAGTTTAGGTGTCTTGCCAGCGACGCGAACTAATCACTTAAATGTTGCAATTATATTGTGATATTGAACACGATTTTTAAATTTGACTTTCCTGAACTTAGGTAACGTAATTGTTTCATAAACTTGACTTCGTGAAGAGTTCGAAATGTTTTTCTTTCAATTTCTCGTAGTACATATTTTTAAAATCAATTTGAAAACCACGCGATGTTGTCGGTAAACACGCATTTCTGTTGCACCTCCCGGTCATTTGACTTATCCTGATTTCTCATATAAAAATGATCTCCGTAATCTCTGAAGACATAAGGCTGATCCCCGCAGCTCAGATGCAGCGACCGGCTCGATGACACCGCTATGCTCTTCTCGAAGACGTGCACCCACGGCCGTCTGATCCGGGACACTCAATAGGCCCTCCACTTATGTAGTTCATTTTCCGTGAAAGGAAATTCTTCGTTTCCGTGAAAGGAAATTCTCGTTTCCTGTGTCTTCCAAGACTTCTTCCGACACTTCTTTCCAGACTTCTTCCCAGACTTCTTCCCAGACTTCTTCCCAGACTTCTTCCCAGACTTCTTCCAAGATTTCATCCCAGACTTCATCCCAGACTTCTTCCAAGACTTCCCCTACCGCTTCCTTTAGGGCTTCCTCTACGTCTTTGTAGGTACTGGAGTTTAATCAACGCCACCTACATAGATCTATATAGGTTGCGTTAGTTTAATTCCCGACATATTCACCAAAATCGCAGCGCCGAAACACGAAAAAACACGTTTCTTATGGCTGGATCCGACAACAAATTATCAGTTCCCTATTAGGAGACCAAGACGCGTCGAATGACACCTCGTATGTCTCGGTTGGTGCACGGGAAGTGGTCTATCCGTGAGTGACGGAACCGCACGTCCGCTCATCTGCACATCCGCACACTCGAGATTTTACTCAAATACTATGTAGGGATGATGAGTACTGTATGCGATAATAACGTACTGTTCCATACAAAGTTGACATGTGTCAGAAATGTCTTGAACTGTTAACGTAAAAGGGAGTTAAGTGATTTCGACTATAATCTCCAGGGAAAAGTCTTCTACCCTTGAGTAGCAACTAAACGTTTCGGCGGGCTTGACACGGCGAAGTAATGTTTTAAAACATTTTGTGAAACCTCTCTCTTTGGGTGCATTTTTGGTGAAACGATAAGTTGTATCTAAAAATCGTGTTCAAAGTATATAAATAGTTTCACATGTTTCTCCTTTTGTTATTATTCATATCAAATTATTACCTAATTTGATTGAAGAGATTCTCAAAGCACACCTCAACCCAATTTGAGATATAACAGAAAGGCTAATGTGAAAAATCTCATATCATTTCGTTGTGCACCTTGTTTTTTTAATTCATTGTCTTCTTATTTTCTTAATTTTTACTCATTTCTGAAAAATCTGAAGAGTTAGTGTTCTAACATAATATAGGCCTACCTGTACTTTCATCGCCTACCACAATAGCTTTCATGGCAAGGTACAGTAGTGCTAGCGACTACGCCAACTACAAGATAAAGCACGAGTGAGAGTATAGTACAAGTTGAACCCGCAAATATATTTTACCATTCTGCGATGTAAATTATGGTACTTCAGTTTGGGCCGAGTAAAGTGGCTCAGTGGCTCAGGTGGCTGATTTCGAATTCGGGAGGCCCGGGTTCAATCTCTGTGTCGTCCATCCTGACCGGGGTTTTCGTGGTTTCCGTCGGTCATCCAGGCGCATGTTGGAATGTTTCTACTGAAAGACCACGGCTGCGAAACCGGCGTCACTAGCCCAATTCGTTAACTATGTGAAAGTTGAGGGAACTTGAGACATCGCAGGTTCCTAGTTGGGTGACCGCCTAGCAACCCCACGAGCTTACGGTGCCAAAGCAAATTGCCCTTTACGAGACATATAATGGTTAAATAAATAGACTCAGGTTTAGCAAGCAGCATTAGCATAATCAATACAATCATAATCAATAATCAATACAAGCAAATTCTTTCTTTCATTTCCAAACATCATAACGTGTCTCAGGATTTCATCCTCTACTTTAAAAATACAAATCATTGTTAAGGAAAGTCATAAGGCTGGCTAAAATCATGCAACACGATCAGGATATTTTGAACTCAAATAACAAAACAAAAGCAATGCGGAATATAATAAAAAAATACGACCAAATCAATTAGAAACCTTGTAGAGAATGTTGTTTTAAAATATAACGATAGAAATGTCACCGACCCGGCAACAGTGGCTCGTCTCTTTAACCAATACTAAATCACGTGAGTCGTCATAACAGCCTTCTCATTAATTTAAAAAGGAAGTTGAACATTTACAATTGTAATAATGAAAATTGGACGAGTTCGACTAAAACAAACATTGTAGAGATCGGAAAAAATCTTGTTTATGTAGTGTACTAAGAAGTTAAAGAATGCCAAAAATAAATAAGTATAAATGTAAATAATTTTGTTCAACGCAAGGTAAAAAGATATGGGTGAGCTAGACCGGCTCACCGATTTTTGTTCGTTCTGCGTAGCACCAGTTTACTGGAACCACGTGACCACAACACGGGCACTTTGAATAGCCAGAGCAGACGTTGGCATAGATATCGCTTGTTGCATGGATATCGCGAAGTGTTGAGGAACATTTTGAAAGTGGCATAAAGTGACAATTTTCAACGGTCGTCGACAGAAAAACAATATGACGAAAGTGTAATTGAAATAAAAGATGCAATATTTAAAAAAGTCCTTCGTATATATGTTTCATGGACTTGTAACAAGGTAATAATTTTGGTATCTGGCTGTATTTAAAATTTCCGCTCATGTTGTGACGCAAACTTGTGCCAGAAGCTCATTGTCTGAGGTAGGATATGATGCGCAGTAGCTCACCCATGTCTTTACGGCTCAACGCATTTATTCTACCGCTTGTAACGATCTAATCGATGGATCGACGGATACAGCAATAACACAGGCACTCAGCACGTCGAAATACATAGAGAAATATGTGTCAAGCCTTCGAGTCTGACAACAACCCTCGAAAACAAAAAATACACTTTCACGATGGTTTTTCACGGTTTCAAAAAAATGGAAGGTGGTGGCGTAATTATAGCTTCAGATTCGTATTTAGCGTGTCGACATACGTAGAGAAACATGTGTCAAGTCTTTGGGTCTGACAATAACTCCCGGAAACAAAAAAATACAATTTCACGATGATTTTTTGCGATTGAAAAAAATGGAGGGTGGCGCAATGAAGGCGCAATTCTGGTTTCAGATTCAGCACGTCGAAGTACATAGAGAAACATGTGTCAAGTCAAGACCACTTTTTTGTGTGCCTGTGTAATTATAAAATTAATCATGGGATAATGAGATTGTATATTAACAAGAATTATTTTGCTAGTTGTACCATTTCTGACTCCAGTGATTCCGACCTCCTAATCGGCGTCATCTTTGCTCGGTTACTGTTTTCCAATCTAACGAAAATAGTGGGAGAGAAACACTTCGATAACCTCAAACTACGAATATGATTCAATTATGACTTGGATCAATTGATACGGATATATCATCGTAAAATTCCAACAGTGAACTAAACAATGTCAAAAACTGCAGGAGAGTTCCGCACCAGGCAGGGAAAAAGATGTTTGCGACAATCACATGCAGAAGCGACCCCTACTGTCACGCAAGGTGCCACCGACGAATATGATCACTCACAGTCATATGAAATCCGAATTCTACATTTGCAAGACACCTGATTCAGACACAACATAAAAATATAGTATTTAGAATAAATACTATACAGAGTTTTTCAGAAAAAAATGCACAGCACTAATTACGGGGGGAGGAAAGGTGTTTTCATCAGTTAATCTGGGATCCGAAGGCAGGCGCTCAGCGCAAACCTGAATCAAACACATTTAGTCCCTCTGGGAGGTCTGCACACCTGAGAGATGAAAGTGGTAACTATTCCAAGCTGAAAGAGACAAGGCACATCTTTAGATCGTAAATATTGCAGTAGAAGTTGACAAGGAGTGTTCCATTTTAGAAGTGAACAGAAATACTGTAAATGAAATATTGTGAAACGTTACACAACGTCATTCTTAATAAAAATAATTCAATTATTTTGTGTTTAATTAGAATGGCTTATGGGCAGCGTTCTAGCTCCCCGTGGTGTGGTCCCAGGATCGATTCCCGGTCGAGGCAAAAATAGAATTGTAGCTGTGTTTGTAGCAATCCTTTAAAATCGTCCCAGTCCCTGTAGCTGTGTGACGAAGAAAAGTCCAGGCAGGCGGACCTTGCGTGTTACGGTGAAGGGAGAACGTTATATTCACCACATTTCGCTATTACCCTCAAGCATGGGAATTTAACTAGGCCCAGGTGTGGGGGCAGCCAAGCCATATGAAAGGGGTCTATGATTTTGTTACATGGCCAGGAACTCGTGAAAAATTTAAAAACAATGATTCACTTTCGAGTTTGACTGACAAATGCAAATATTAAATATTGACTCTCCACGTGTTGCGTTTTAGAACACCAACTATTTTTGGTATTCTTGACATGTAAAGTACTGTTGTACTGTACTGTGTATATACATACACATATACATACTACATACATGTATAAAGTAATATGTGAGACACTTCTGAGGAATGTGTTGAGGACCAAAAAGAACCCAGAAACTTTATATTAACAAATTATCTGCTTCATACAATTTCCAAATTGCGAACACTTTTGTTGCATCTTTGCCTACTACAACTTCGCTTTTTTTGTTTTGTAATGTGTGGAACACCTCTCGAAAATGGATGGGGACTTCGTAAGAAGGATTGTTTATTGCTTTGTTTCCCATGATTTTCAAATTACAGACACTTTTTGGTTCTACTACAAATTTCAAAACTGGCTACCATTAGCTCTAACACAAGCTCGTAACCGCATCATCATGGATTGGTTTACTCTCTCCCATATTCCACGTGTCTGCTGCATTTGCTGAAATCCTTCCGCATGCTGGCGAAGAATTTTAATGTTTGCACCAGGTCTTGACTTCACAATGGCCTTTAAATGTTCCCATAAGTAAAAATTCAATGTATCAGGAGATTGAAGCTAGTCTTCAGGAGATTGAAGAGGCCATGATGTTGCTGCCCCACGACCTATCCACTTATTTCGGAAAGGATGGTTTAAAATTGCTCTTGCTTGGCGAGACAAATTAGAAGGTGCCCTATCGTACATGAATCTCATGTTCTGAATTAAGTGTAGAGGAACTGCTTCCAGCAAAACATTTAAATGTGCCATTAAAAATTAACTGGATGATGCTCCAGTCGGTGTCCGTGGAAAATGAAAGGCATAATTACACTGACACCAATTATTCCAACCCATACATTAATACTGAATTGTTGTTGGTGTCTTCTTTCCAAATCTACACAAGGATTTACATCGGCCAATACGTTAGTGGGGTGAAAATTCTGCACTCCGTTCCTGGTAAATTTCGTTTCGTCAGTGAATAGTATGTTAAACAGAAAGGTTTGGTTCTGAGCACACATCTGCAATAACCAAACACAAAAGGCATTTCTGGGTAGAAAATCAGTTTCACTAAGAACATGGTGTGGGTACAGGAATTGTTCTCGTAAGATTTTCCACAATGTCACATGACTCATATTCTCAATTCATGGTACTTCTACCATTATTTTTTCCTCGATATAATGAGGTGCTCGTTTTTCTAAATCGGGTGTTCTGATACAATAACGTCCATCCACTGCTCAGCACGCGGCAACGCAGTGCAAAGCGGGACAGCAACCAACTTCCAGAGTAGTTAAAAGTATGATTGATTACTTTACATATACGGAGTCATTTCGATATGCAGTAATGGATATTAGGGTGTATACGTAGAGGTGCAGAATTAAGCACGGAACATAAACTGGTGGCGATGAAAACCTGTTATAAAAACCCACCTAGAGAACGTTTTAAGAAATATTTTAAAATTAAAAGTGAAAAATTGAGAATGGAGGAAAATAAGAAAAGATATGAACAAGCAGTTGAAGAAAGACTGAAGACGAAACAGGGAGAGGTTAGGGAAGGAATCGAGGAGGAATGGAAGAAACTGAAGGAAACGATGCTAGAAGCAGCGATAGAGGTATGTGGTAGGAATAGAGTAAATACGTGTTTTAAAAGAACTAGATGGTGGAACGAGGTGGTCAAGGAATGGGAAAAGAAGAAACAGAAAGCGTACGCCGCATATATGGTATCAAGGACGCAAGAAGATTGGGAAAAGTACGTAGAAAGTAGAAATAGAGCAAAACTAGAAGTGAAGAAGGCAAAGGCGGAGACATGGGAAATGTTTGCAACAGAATTGGAGGAAAAGTACTATAAGAACAAGAAAGACATTTGGCAGGTAGTACATGGACTAAGAGGGAAACATAAGAAAACAGCCAGAAGCATAAGGGATCCAAATAACAACTTAAAGACAAAACAGACAGAAGTACTAGAAACGTGGAGGAAGTATTATGAAAACATCTTTAATGATAATAACAGGACAACTACTGGTGACTGGAGGGAGTTGAGTGAGAGTCAAGAACTCCATGAGCCACTGGGAAATGGGAAAGAGGAGGAAGGCGAATCGAACCTGGTGAGTGAGAGACACGAGGGGAGAGGAGCAGAGGTGGAGGAGGATCTCATAACGGAAAGAGATGTAGAAGAGGCAATAAGAAGAATTCAAGTTGGGAAGGCAGCTGGTCCAGACGGAATATCACCGTAAATAATAAAGTATATTGGGAAAACGGGAAGGACATGGATAACAGCATTGTGTCAACAGATACGGAGAGAAGAAAGAATACCGCGGGAATGGGAAGAAAATATAATAGTACCTCTACATGAAAAGGGGAGCACTGTCAATTGTGAAAATTACAGGGCGATTTGTTTGTCATCCTACATAAGTAAATTGTACTCTAGGATAATGGAAGTAAAATTGAGGACGGAGGTAGAAGATGATTTGGAAGAGGAGCAGGGGGCCTTTAGACCATACATACAAACACAAGACCATATTTACACTCTAAGAAGCATAATTGAAAAAAAAAACATTGAGTAGGGGGAAAACAATATGCATTGCTATCATAGATTTAAAATCAGCATTTGATACAGTACCCAGAAAAGAACTATGGGATGCACTGGAGAAAGAAAAGGTTTCAAGCAAAATGATGAGGGTAATTAAAAGCATTTATAAAAATGTGTATGGTACTGTAAGGCTGGATGGACAACTTAATGGGAAATTTAGAATGGGCAAAGGAGTTAAACAGGGAGATTCATTGAGCCCTCTACTATTTATATTTTTTATGGATCAGGCAATTAAACAAACCAAAAGGCGTACTAAAAAATGTAAAATTGGAAATTGGAAAATGAGACCAGTATGGATACAAGCATTGGTGTATGCGGACGATATTTCATTGCTCGCCAAAAACCCAGGAGAGCTGCAAGAGATGATAACTGAGTGGGGGTATGCACTGGAGGATAGGAGAATGAAGATAAACATCAATAAGAGCAATGTAATGTGTGCAGGGAAAGAGAAGGAAGAAATCAACATCAAGTGGAGAGAGGAAAGCATGGAGGAAGTAACAGGCTATGAGTATCTAGGAACAATAATATGAATAAGAACTGAATAATTGGGTGAAGAAAGTAAACTCTGTGTATTATCAAATAAATAAGAACTTCTTAAGAATGAATGTAGGCACTAAAACAAAACTCCAAATTTATAAGTCCGTATATATACCAACATTTATATATGGAACTGAAAGTATGCCACATAATACGAAAACAGAAAGTAGAGTCACAGCTGTGGAAATGAAATTCCTTCGCAGGATAGTAGGGAAAACAAGAAGAGATCGAATAAGGAATAATACAATCAGAGAGGAACTAAAAGTTACCCCGCTACTCAAGAAAATGGAAAACAAGGCTCTAAAGTGGTACGGACATGTTGCTAGAATGGCAGAGGATAGAAAACCGAAACAAATTATCGAAGCCAGGCCAGAGGGAAAGAGACCACCAGGAAGGCCAAGAGGGACATGGGACGCCTATATACAGGATATACGAGGCCAAAGGAGCGGAGCTACACTAGGAGAGGTGAAGCGCAAGGCAGAAGACAAAACGGAGTATGTCAAATGGCTAACCCGACGCTGAGAGGCATCAGGGGAAGAAGAAGAAGTAGATATATCTGTCAATTTTTTTCTGCATACAATCGTCTTGCTTTATATGCATTGCAATTTGCAAGTCCATACATCCATAAGTCAAATGCAAGCCTTTCCTGCGCTTATTAGAATATATCTTGTCATACAAACTGAAACACTAGATCAATAATAATGGACTAGTAGTACATTTATTATTGACATCGGGACAGCATATATATGTACTATTGGTACATTTATTATTGAATTAGTAATAAATGTACTACATTAGTAAACACGAAACACTAGTTCACTTATAAATCTACAGTCCACTACTGCTTTTGTACTCCATTGAAAAAGGGTTTGTTTACTATTTATCATTATTGTATGGCAGATATCAGATGGTTTTGAGGGTTTTGAGTTAACAACCAAGAAGTGAAAAAGACAGAGGCGCATTTGCATACCTGTAGAATTTAGCCAGAGCTTTCAAAACAAAAAGGCAGCTGCGTGGTTGTAGTAGGCAAACATACTCGTACAATAACCAAGGAGTAACTGTAATTTGGAAGTCATGAGAGGCATACCATACATTTGTTAATATGAACTTTTTTGCTTTTTTTAATCCTCTATGCATACCCCAAAGGTGTCCCACCTTATACTTAACACCCACACACACAATTATAGTGACTCCAATAATACAGTAAATAACAGATACACACGCGCGCGTATGTGTGTGTGTTAGGGTGTGTCAATGCAGTGATCTTGAATGCTGTTTTTCTTAAAATATTTTATTTATTTCAGTATTGTATGAAAGTGTTTTATTTATTGTTCTTGAACAGTGTACGTTCTACTCTTTGTTAAACCATTTTGTGTGGTTTTGCATTTTCGCTGCTTCAGGTCAGTAATTGAGATTAGCCGTGTGAGATTTGTGTAGTCCGCCGTGTGACCGGTTAATCCTGACAATACTTAGTTCACGTAAAGTTGCTGGCAGCGTTACATCAGCGCACCTTGGTGCAGCGCCAACAGGGCGCGCAGCCAGCGAGCCGCGAAGACGGATCGTAAAACCAACCTCGCCACCGTCAGGCCTCATTCACAATGCAAACTTAAACGTAACGTAATGCCGTAAACATAGCAGTAAAACTTACCTGTAAAAACAAGCCTTCACGATGATCAACGTAAGCTGGAATGTAAGTTTCGCTTAAACCAATCAGATTTCAACGTATTGAAGCTTGATCGTTCGTTTCTAGCGTCGTGGAAAGATCTTTTCACCGTGGTTTCTAGCTTTTTCTTCGATTTTCCCATCGATTTGTCGTTATATATAAATGCGAGTAGCTGTTGCATTAGTGCTCGCATTTCCTTGATTTTATAAACAAGGATTCTCTTGTTCCAAAGCCACGAGTAATTCGGCGAACGTAATTACTTTATTTGCCACATCAAGCTGAAGTCATAAGAAAATGGTCCAAATTCTTACTTTGAATTCACTACTCGCATCAAAACCGTTCGGAAACTAGTTCAGTACATAACAGTAATGAAATGACGTAACCACAAACCTGAACACAATTTGAAATCCATGTTTGCTGCTGCTCTCTGCTGGGTCGTTGGGGCGTGCATGCTGCTCTCTGATTGATCTTCGGTAGAATTCCGACATAAACTTAACGTAAAAGCTCGGTGCTTGTGAACTCATAAGTTTACGACTTTACGTCTACGGGAACGTCAAGGCGTTGTGAATGGTCTCGCTTAATAACTCATTTCTAGGTTTTGCGGCTACGTTACGTTTACGTTTAAGTTTCCATCGTGAATGAGGCCTAAGATATAACCAAGACTTCGAACAGTCAACTCTTCGAGCCGTCACGTCAGTGTACGAGTGGGACATGACGACGCCCCGTGTTATGCTGTGGTGTCACCGTGCTTGCATCCCCGAACGGACGGACCAGCCCATAGCGCCGCATCGATTGCATCCCGACGTCAACTTGTGCTAAGCCTTTACCTGCATCCCCAAAAACCCGTAACCTGATTGCATCCCGCTCCGTTTTCCTCTTGAGTACAAAGAAGAGCTCGGTTAGGCTTGAAAATCAATGCTTGAAAGATCACGCTTTTACTTTCATATTTGATGAACATAAAAGAGAAAAAGAACAAATGCTCCTTGTAACGTTGTTCATTTTAGTATTGTTCAACTCTAGTATTGTAATGAGCAGCGTAAGGAAAGATTGTTATTTGGGAAGTAAACTATCGAGAATTCTTATTTTATTGGAACCGATTTCTATGTATTCCATGGTCTATTATAAGTAGAGAAAGAAGAATACGGTCTTCCCTTAAAGTAGCTGTCTACCTCAAAAACATGAAAAATTGTGAAATTTTATCTTTTTTGCTTTGAGTTACATACTGTTTTATTCTCTTTTAAATGCTTCAAACTATTTCCTGCTAAGTTTCTTAGTTTTTGAGCATTTTTTTCGAAACGAGTGTCAAGTGTCAAGCCCAGATGCAGGGTGAACTTCATAAGCATTTTCCCGCATTGGAAATTTTCAGCACATACACGCATGTCAAACATCATAAAGTCATAAAACATAAAATATAATGATATAATTATTTTTGTAGCATGTCATCCATGATTTGTTAGAATGAATGAACTAGAATAGTTCATGTGCACTAAAAGTTTCAGTTATATGAACTAAAATACCCAGAATAAATTTATAAACAATTATTTTTTTCAAGTAACCAAACCGTTTAGTTTTCACAGTACCTTCATCTTTCTACTTCATTAACTAGAATATACACTTAATTTTTTAAATTATCAAAATATATCAATGTGTTGTAGACTTATAATGTCTGAAGTAAAAGCCTACATTTTGGCCAATTATGTATAAACAAATAGAGAATGAATAAATTATTTGAACTCTAAAAGCATAAAGAAATCAAGGGAAAACAAAATAGACGCAAAATTCTTGATTTTCTCAGGTGGACAGCTACCGAAAAATGCGAAGAATTAAAATAATTATATTTTAGTTAGATAACGTATACAGTTCCGAAGATCGTGCATCGTTCACCTGTGTTCGAATTTTTCTGTCTATTGGTGCAATACTATCTATTTGCGTTATTCAAATGGAAACAGGACTAAATTCCTCCTTCCCCGTCCCAAAACACCGGCTGGGATGCAATGGGGTCTTGCCTTCTCAGGTCCCCAAAAGTGAAAGAGGATTAACTGGGAAATGGGCGTTAGGGAAACCTGTCCGCGTGAGGCAATCGCGCGTTTCCCGTTGCGGCGGCCTTTCGCTGCCTCGCTTCCGGCCTCGTTGCCGCTCCGCGCTCGGCCCCGCCGGCGATGCTTCGCGGTCCCTGTCGTGGCGACTAAGCGCCGTCATTTTTTAATTGTTTATTTTTTTGGGGGGGGCGTCAACTGCTATGACAATGAGACCCATAGATGTAGTGCCCGTTATATCCCGAGAGGGAGCAGTGTTCCTCTGCCGCTTAAATGTTAGATCCAGCGCCTTTGGCTTGCGACATTCCCACCTTCATGTATCTCCTTCAGCGGCGCACCGCTCAGGCGGCCTCTAAGCTTCTGACGTGTGTCATGTGTGTAAGTGTAATGCGTGTAAATTTAAACGTGTTTATAAGGGGAAATGATAGGACAAGGGAGGAGAAGGAGAGATCGCGCGAGGTCCATGGCCATATGTTAGGGTACTGCTCCGGTATTCGCCTGGTACTAGTCTAAGAAACCACGGAAAACTGCCCCATCAGAGCAGTCGACCGCTACAATTCTCCTTCAGACCGCGGCTGAACTCGGTCCAGGTGTCTAGCTAGTTTCGAAATTCACCCCCGGGACTCGAACTCCACGACCTTCCAGCCAGAGTCATTGAAGTGCCTAACTCGCAGCCTGCTGCCCTCAGTCTCGTCATTCGCGCCCCCTTGCGATGGAGTCGCGTGTCGTCATAACAGTATTTCAAAGGTTTTTCGTTCAAGTTACAATTATTGAATTGATGTGTCAAATAAATTGGATTGTTCCAAAGCTGCGCACGGTTACTATTTTAGAATATACACTTTTTACACAACTCGATTTAAAGAATGTATTTATTTATTTATTTATTTATTTAATATTTATGAATGTATTAATGTAAAAACTGTACTTACAATCATTGCAATTGACGTCGAAGCTAAACTTGCATTAACAAAAGATAATGAAAGTTTAGAAGTGATTCATAAGCAATAATGATAGGGTAGAAGGGTTATAAAAGGTGAAAATTTGAAAATTCTGAAGTTTTATTAAAAATAGGAATGATTAAACTCATAAACGAACTTTGATCCATTCAAGCAAGAAATTTAAATAAAAAATGAGAAAATGTAATGTGTGCTTTATATAAATCTTTCGTAATAATTCATATACGTTTTAAATAAAAAGTTGCGTTTTCAATTCATATGGTCTCGGGTTAAGCCATATCGATCGGTGAATTGAAGCAAAGGAATGGATTTGGATTCAGCGTAAAATACTTCCTTCTATACGTCGTGAATCAGAATTCATATTTTGCGGGTCCTTGATACCGACAAATCGATTGACGGCAAAACGTCTGTCTGTCCGTCCGTTTGTCTATGGTCAACTATAGTGCCTAAACAATTGATTTGGTATTCCCCGATTAACTAACCCCCTTAATTAACTTGAGGCTCTGCGAGTTTGAAACCGATATTTTGTTTTTTGTGGGTACTTTACATGGAATCTCTACATTTTGAAAGTTTTCTCAAAAATTACTGCAAAATTTTTAATTAAACTGTCCTCGTATAGCGTTAAAAGTTCTTAAAAAAATTTCGTGGGTCTGATTTTCATTGAAAACCGTGATTTTTTGAAAATTACAATTGTTCAATGCATCTTCCTATAACTACAATATTGAAGATATTTTTTCCTTAATGAAATCTCTTGTTCAAAGACAAATCTTAAAATAAGGTTATTTGCAATTTTTCGAAAATGTGAGTAGTTATTGCATAATTTTGTATGAAATATAAACAATACAAAAAATTATCTCAAAAAAAGGGTCCCAAGGTTTTCGTTATATTTCCTACTTGTATCCATGAAAAGACGGTAAAAATAGTGCTGATCTCATGTTTATGAAACTCTCTGTATATTTGAAAATTGCAAAAAGTTAACATTGCAAAACTACAATACTGAAAATAGAGATTTCTGTCTGAAAGAAATATATTCTAAAAATCCAAATCTTTAAAAAATGGCTTGTACAAATTTTTAAAGAGTAGTTTTGTGTTATTTCTGCTTGAAGTTATGCGATTTATAAATAACGTTTTCTCAAAAACGACTTCAAAATTTTTCTTTAAATTTTTTATACGAATATAGCAAAGAACGCTTAAAAGGGCGCTAAGTTTTGAAGAAAGTTTTTCAAAATCGCAGAGCCAGATCGACGGAGAATTTTGGAAAAAATTCTACGTATGGTTTAGGCGCTAATACTGTTCACAGACGGACAGACAGACAGACAAACAGACGTTTTGAAATAAACACTTTTTCAGTATCAGGGGACCCCGAAACGTGTATTTCCTTAAAATCTCGAAATCGATTTCCCGCAGCATAGAATAGAATAACGTTCTCTACACCACTATATACTTCGTATACGAGAAAGTAATAATACTAATAAACACGACAAATTGTGTGTAGAAACTCGAGTTTAGTTAAAATTCAAGTATATCACTGCAATCAAATATGAGTTTCCTAGTATGATGGTAAATGCGTAATATCATTAAACGTTTGAAACACAGGGGTGGCATGTGAGTAGTTATTTTTACTTTCTCGTATACGTACGTATATACGGAGTAATATACGTAGTATAGAAAAAGTTATGTAATGCTGCGGAAAATCGATTTCGAAATTTCAACAGAAAAACGTTTTGGTGTCCCCTGATACCGAAAAAGTGTTGTTTTTTCTCAAAACGTCCGTCCGTCTGTGAACGCCACTAGCGGCTAAACCATACGCGAATTTTTTTCTAATTGAAGAAACCCCTGTTCCTCTGGCTCGAGTCGAACCTTTGAGATTTTGAAAAACATTTTTTTCTAAATTTCGGGGTACTTTACATGAAACCCCTGGGACATTTTTAAAATTTTCTCAAAAACGGCCCCAAAATTTTTCTTTAAATTTCTTGAAAGAATAGAATAAAATACACGTATAAAGGTGGCATAGGTTCGATTTTCAGGGTTAACTCTGAATTGGCGAAAATTTCAAAACTTTGAATTATTTCCAGCGTCTTCCTACAACTACAAAATTAAAGATATTTTCCCTTCAAATGAAATTTGTTGTTCATAATTAGTTCTTTGAATAATATCATATACATTTTTTAAAAAAATTAATAGTATTTTAGCAATATGGCGTGCAATATGTGCAATTTTAAAAAATAACACAAACATTTTCTCAAAAACGGCTCCACGTTTTTTCTTCAAACTTTTGGTAGGGATAGTACTAAATGCACTCTATATGTTGACATAAACGCCATATTGCTCTATTCTTTTGTTTGTTTTTTTTCAAAAATTACAAAAATTTAATTTTTTGACTTGTCTACAATGTCAATTTTTTGTCAATTTTTTGACCGTCGCTAATATTTAAATTAGAGGTAATTTGTTCACAGTATTGTATTTATGAGTGCATGAGATTATGACATATAAAGATTCTCGAAAATTCAATAGTTTTCTTTTAAAATGAACTCAAATTTCCGCATTTTGAGAAACACTCAAATGCCAAATTTCCAAAAAATAGTTCAAAATTATTTCTTCAAATTCTTCCAACGGATAATACTAATTGCGCTGTTTAATACGACGTAAAGTTCATTTTGTGGTATTCTTTTGTTGTTTTTTCAAAAATTACATAAATGTATTTTTTTCAATATCTCTCACGCCGTTAATATGATAATTTCCAGCAATTTGTATACGTTATTGCATTAATGAGTGGAAGTGCTTCAAATGACTTCAAATGAAATTTTTCTCAAAACTCAATTGATTCCTGTGAAAAAGAGCTTCAAATTTCGTATTTACAGAAACGCTTAAACGCCATTTTCTTAAATACGGCTCTAAATGTTTCATTGAAAATTTCTATTTAGGACGGGGTTTTACTCTTCCTTAATATTCTTAAAGTAATAGTTCAGTTCTACTAATAGGAAATCGAAAAGTTGAGAATGTTTTTTTAAAAAAAAGTACTTTGGGCGACGAAGGATGGCAGCTGGCAGGAGTATGTGGCAAGACTGTAAAGTCAGTCCACACCAAGGAAATTAGAAAATTTTACTACGAGAAAGTCTGTGCCATTATGTAGCACCACTAGTTTCTAACGTGAAAAGGTGATATTTGTGACTTCCTCCGACTTTTTCCAAAAGTTTCTTTATGTCCAAATCTTAGATTGACGTTGAAATTGCTCTCGTTTTCTTTGAATCGATCTTCCAGTAGACTATTATTGAAGGATCAGGAACGTGATGGCTTGAGTAGCAAAATGTATTGTCTGTCCTCGCAAAAGTCTCCAGTTTCTTTCTAGCAATTACGAGTCATTAAACTCGTAAACGTAGATTACGAGAACTACTACAAGCACTTGCCCGAGTGGAGTAAAGTGAAATAAACACAAACTACAAACGAGTAATTTCCGGTTCATAGCAGATCCTAACTCGAGAAGTTGCGGAAGAATGATAAACCAACAATTTCTAGTAAAATTCATGTTCGGCTTCCCAAATTTCTCTGCGTCAAAGGCTATTGTTTTCGGGAAGAATTCGCCGTGACCTCTTGATTAAAGACTTGGCCTGAGCTTAACAACCACAATTTCTTCTTCTCTAGCAAAATTGGCTTCCTGTCTGGCAATAGAAAATATCGCTCGAAAATTTTCTCATTGCTTTTCTAAAAATAAACAATTCTTTACATTGGCCAACAATTTTTACGAAGTTATTAATCATTTGAAATATCATTGACATATATCTTTGATATCTTTACTACTAATGCAAACGTGGGTGAATCCACAAACCAACTTTAATATACCACGTACTACACTGGAGAACTCTGAAATAATAATGACGTTATCTATGATTTTACGCATCCATAGTGGTCTTAAAGAATGTTTTATGATATTTAATTACGTATTATACTATATTATAGTATTTGTAATTATGATTGTTACTGTAATTTTAAAATTATATAATAAATAAAGTGGAATTCCGATATTCAGCCTAGTAAAGAGATCGTACGCGGCCATAACATTAGATCCAATAACGAATTGCTTCACTGGGACTGCCGAAATTATTTTGCAAGGAAAGCTTGCAAACGTACGAGTATGTAACACAAGTATTATATTGGTTTTTCAGATCAATCATTCAAACATAATTTTTCTCCAGGAAGATGACAAATCAATTGCAGAAAATGGAATTTCACATGAGATTTGCTTGTGAATATAAATCTAGATTACATTTACCCTTAAATAGGCAGATCTTAAGATATTTCTAAATGTTCTGTTATTTACATTTCTCCTGTTGGATTCTTGTAAACAAATTATGCAAGGCAAAATATTTCAATAAACAACTCTGCCAGGTATATTACTTAACAAGAAACGTATTAATGGAAAATGTATCGGCCAAATTCTACGGAGCTCTCGCATTGTCGCTTTCTCGTACTTGATTGGTTGAAAACGACGTTTTCGCCTTAACAGTTCTAGAGAAAAGATATAAAATCATTTTTTTAAAATAATCTAACTTTTTGGCAGAGTACTCAGAAAACTACACTCTAAAGTATTTTTACTTTCTCGCTACGGACTAGAAAGTTATGTAATTCTGCGCGAGAGAATGGCGGTTTTTCGGCGGAAAAACTCTTATTGCCGGGTCCTGGTAACGCAAAAGTGGAAAAACCCAGTTGCAAAATTTAGCAAAAAATCCTCTTACACGTGGTGTAGCCCGAATCCATGTTTTGTGGGTCTCGAGAAATCGATTGACGGCAGAACGTCTGTCCGTCCATCTGTCTGTCTGTCTGTCTGTCTGTCTGTCCGTCTGTCTGTCCATCTGTGAACAACGCTAGAGGCTAAACCGTTCAGCCAATTTTCTCCAAAATTGATATTACCCAATCGATCTGGCTGATGTCACGGCGCCTTGAATTGGAAACCGATATTTTAATTTTGGAGTGTACTTTACATGAAGCTCCTGGGACATTTTCCAAATTTTCAAAAACATAGCTCTTTTTTATTAAATTTTATTGTTGGATAGTGGACGTTTAAGAGAATGGTGCAGGCCTCATATCCGTTGATAACCCTGATTTTTCGAAAATTGCAAAAGTTCAAAAATTTTTCGGCGTCTTCCTACAACTACAATTATGAAGATAGAGATATTTTTCCTTAATGAAATCTTTTCCTTAAAAATAGATTTTTTAATAAGGTTATATACAATTTTTCGAAATCTTGAGTACTTTTCGCGTAATTTTGTGTGAAAAGAAGGCGAGAAAGTGCGTGCTGTTTTAACACTACTAGTTTCAAATTGACAGACACTTGAAATTAAAAATATATTTCAATTTTCACAAAAAACTGTGCTTTTCACTCTTGTTAATTTTTAACTCATCGCTTCTTTGGAACAATATATCGAAAGGCAATGATATTGCGTTACTTGTTTCTTTAGAATATAAACCCATCCTCTGAAAAAAATTCAAATTAATATGATTTGTAATCGTGGATATCGTAGCGTCGTGGATACAAACACATTTCAACGAGCGTCCGCGTGACGTAGGCGAAACGCTAGGCGTCCACGTGCTAGCCTTTGTTGTAGAGAGAGAGAGCGGATGTGACGGGGGAAAAGCCAGGAGGCGGCGTGGAAGGGGTGCGGGCTACCTGCGCAGGGTGCGTCGACGCTTCGATCTCTTTCGCTTCGAGTCTTCGAAGAGTGCGCATCTGGCCGGGAGCCGGTCGGCAAATGCCTGGGTGGGTGCGGGCCGCGGGCGTGGCGGATAGGGTCGGCAAAGTGTTTGTTTATTTATTTATTTATTTATTTATTTATTTATTTATTTATTTATTTATTTATTTATTTATTTATTTATTTATTTATTTATTTA